>LGRX02015278.1:0-43314 GCA_001247695.2 Cymbomonas tetramitiformis
AACTCCTCGCGCAACCGCCGCAGCTCGCCCAACCACAGCAGCTCGCCCAACCAGCACAGCAGCTTTTCACCCTGACCGCGGATCAATTGCAGGACCTTGCTCGTGGGGCTTCACGCTCACGTGTTTCCTTGGAAGAGCTGTTCGACAGGCGCTAGCTTAGAAATCGCTTGCCTAACTAAAAGTGCTATTTGAGCTGTCCCGAGAGCCGCATCTTGGTGCTTCGTGCTACAGTAAGCTGCAATTTTTGCATAACTCTAATAATCTGACACTACGGTAATCATGTCACTTGCAAGTATTCATACATTAGATTGTGTATGAACATTGGAATATAAGCATGGAAATGCACTTGCATATTGAATTGCTCTTTATTTTCAAAACATCGGCCGTGTGCATGACACGGCAACCATCCTGATATTTGCAGTGAACAAATTGGTCCCGCGCGGCTCCTGCAAAACCCAAAATATCAAAATATTGCATTATTTTGTTCCTACGAACCTTCTCCGATGTTCTCCAAAAATATTAAATCATACAATATAATTTCCCGCTTGTTATTGGCCTTGTAGCGACACATTCATATGCCGCGCATGCATGCCAAGTGCAAAATTCGATTTCCTGCCGTTTGCAGTGACCAAAATGGCCCCGCACGACTACTCCAAAACCCTAAACGTCAAAATTTCATATTTTTGAGTTTGTCCAAACCTTCTCCAAACTTCTCCAAAAATATCAAACCGTGTAATATCATCATTTCCCGAAATTGTGCACTTTATAGCGGACCCCGCACACGCCGAACCCCCTCTCACAACTAATATTTCACCCACACCACCCCGCCAGCAACCCTAAAACCCTAAAATATTGGACATGCAACCTTTTACTGCCTTCTACTATCATGTTGCACCTTCCCAAACCTTGTAATGGCCTTTTATAAACTTATTAATGTGTCGCGCAAGCATTCCATGTGCACAACTTGATTCCCTGGTATTTGCAGTAAACGAAATGGCCCCGCACGGCTACTCCAAAACCCGAAATGTCAAAATTTTACATTTTTGAGTTTGTCCAAACCTTCTCCAAACTTCTCCAACCTTCTAACACTTCTAAATGTCATTTTTTCGAAAATTCGTCAAATTATGCATAAACGTACCACCCACGCGTGCCACATGCCTCGCCTTCAAAGTACTCATTGCTGTATACAGCAGGGCTTCCTTCGCCATGCGTGCCTCGCGTGGGCCTCACCAAGCTCAGCGCCTTCCAAGTCGCTCTCGCTAATCTCCCAGAGTCGACCACCAGCTCAGGTTGGTCCGTGTCGAACAGGGCTGCGTGGTTGCACTCCAATTCATCTTGATGGTGCAAATCGAACAAGCGATGTACCGGTCCCGTGCCCAGCTGCTCTATGGCGGCCACCTTGCAGTAGTTGGCGACCTGCACCTCTGGTGTCACCTCTTTCCCTGGGGAAGTGTCCCCAGCCAGCATGAAGCACAAGCTGTCGCAGAAATTCTTCGTGTAAACTTCCCCCACGCCTGCGTGAAGCGCAGTTGCCTTTTCTCTATCATGCCTTGCTCCAGTCTCGTCTGTCGTGGACGGTAATGGGTAGCGAGATGGCACGTCGGCGTTGCTGTTCTTGGCTCCTGGGCGATACTGCACCGTGAAGTCAAACTCCTGCAGGCCGATTGCCCACCGTAGATGTTGTCCCTGAAGGTCAGCTTTCTCCATCAAGGTGGTGAGTGGCGAGTGATCAGTCACCAGCGTGAAGTGGACGCCATGCAGGTACTGCCTCAGCGTGCGCACTGCCCACACCACCGCAAGCATCTCACCTTTGAAGCTGGCGTACTGCCTCTCCGTCTTGCTCAAGGAACGACTGATCGCCACGCAGATGTACTCCTTTCCATCGTCATCCTTCTGGCCCAACACTGCACCAATACTATAGGTGCTCCAGTCGGTGTACAATATGAGGGGCCTGTCATAATCGATTGGCCTTAGGCATCTCCCAACGCAGAGCGAGTCCTTAAGGTCCTGGAGTGCCTGGTCCTGCTCCTTCCCCCAAGCTCCCTTGATATCTGTGATCTCTTTCTTGAGCAAGTCGTTGAGGGAGCGGGCCATCTCAGAATAATTTGGTCCCCCGGGATCACCCACCAGGCCCTTATAGTAGTTCATCATGCCCAGAATGGAACGGAGCCCAGTCTTATCCTGGGGCCTCGGAAGGTCCTGGATGGCCTTGCACTTTCACTAGAACAAGGTTTTTGCTTAAGTTTGCTTAAGTTTGCTTAAGTTTTCTTAAGTTTGCTTAAGTTTGCTTAAGTTTGCTTAAGTCGGTATAAATCGGTAGAATTATATACCCGATGACATAGGAATGTCACCAAGCCCGCTTCAGGATGCCCCAGGGTTCACGCGAGAGTCCCAGAATGACTGGCGCGATGCGATGCCAGGAGATATGACTCGAAGAGGCTGGGTTTGTAAGAGGCCAAAGAAGGAAAAAGCCAAATGAAGAAATTATAATTTGGGTGGCGTGGGGCTCAAAGTAATTATACACGAGATATGATAGTCAGATAGCAGATAGATGTCATTCCCGACGACGAGAGCTCGCGCTCTAGGCAAGGAAGAGAAATTATATTCGAGGCGACATGGAGGGTGCGACGATGCGCCAATCAGAAACTGGGATCCATCCGTGAAGATTCAAAATTTCACTTCGGAGTTTTGGTTGAGCAGCACACGCACCGCAAGTCAAAGTCAAGCTTCTCTTTACCATTAAAGTGTTTTCTTTTGTTGCACAGACCTTTCGCTGGCACTAAAACGGGGTTTCTGACAACATATCCGACTTGACGAGCTTGTTTGTCGCGGAAAATTACACCGAATTCGTCCATCATTTATCTTCTTTGGATAATTTCTCCGAAAACTGCGACTTTGCTTTTCAACCCTATGATTTGTCGATAGAATTTTGCAGCCGTAGCAGTTCTGGTGACACTAGCTCAATTAGAGCGCCAAACCTTGGTTTGGGGGTCTCGGTTAAAGTCCGAGGTGTCACATAATTGTGGTACGCTTTTTATTCACCTCTCGTTCACTCTCATTTCCACACTTTTCACTGACGGACAGACCTTTCGCTGGCGGCGAAACGGCTTTCCGGACGACATTTTTGACCTGACAGGTGTTTTCCTCGCGGAAAACCACCCTACTTTGATCATGTCTTGACCTGTTTGTGACATTTTCCCCGAAAGATGCAAAAATCCCTCATGACCCTAAGTTGTAGAGGAAAAATTCTGCAGCCACGCCAGAACTGGTGACACTAGCTCAATTAGAGCGCCAAACCTTGGTTTGGAGGTCTCGGTTAAAGTCCGAGGTGTCACATAATTGTGGTACGCTTCTCATTCACCTTTCGTTCACTCTCATTTCCACACTTTTCACTGACGGACAGACCTTTCGCTGGCGGCGAAACGGCTTTCCGGACGACATTTTTGACCTGACAGGTGTTTTCCTCGCGGAAAACCACTCTAGTTTGATCATGTCTTGACCTGTTTGTGACATTTTCCCCGAAAGATGCAAAAATCCCTCATGACCCTAAGTTGTAGAAGACAAATTCTGCAGCCACGCCAGAACTGGTGACACTAGCTCAATTAGAGCGCCAAACCTTGGTTTGGAGGTCTCGGTTAAAGTCCGAGGTGTCACATAGCTATGGTAAGCCTTCGTTCTTTGTATTTCTTTGTACTTCTTTGTATTTCTTTTGCATGGCATCAAGAGAGAGAGAGAGAAAAGACTTTGAGGCACTAGCTCAACAAGAGCGCCGAGCCTTTTGGCTTGGAGATCTCGGTTTGATTCCGAGGTGCCCGATACTATTCATTCTTCATATTTATTAGCTTTCACCTTGTGCTTGGGAACGATTTTTTGTTGTAACATTTTGCGTGGCCTTGACTAAAACTTCAAGCAAGTTGAATCGTGGCACTAGTTCAACCGACAAGAGCGTCAAGCCTTTTGGCTTGGAGATCTCGGTGTTGACTCCGAGGTGCCACACAAACGAAGAAGTTAATTGTCATCATACTAGTTATTCTTCATCTCTATTAGCCTGAACCTTGTGCTTGGTAAAAACTTCTTATTATAACATATCGCATGGCCTTGATTGAACTTGCAAGCAATTTAAATCGTGGTACTAGCTCAACAAGAGCCCAAGCGCGGAGCCCATTGAGGGCGAAGCACCGAAGCTTGGAGATCTCGGTCAAAATCCGAGGTGCCATACCAGGGACAAGGTGCCGGTGGGTCGGGAGCGGCGTGCGCGTGTCCTGATTCAAGGCTCGAGGCGCGCCCCCTGTACCCGTGGCTAATTGTTTAGCATGTCTTTTTCGTTTGGGGTGGAAGTGGATTATAGCCGGTGGGTTAGGAGTGGCGTGCGCGTGTCCTTGTGATCCAAGGCTCGAGGCGCGCCCCCGGACCCGTGGCTCCACTTGTAGATATGTATTGGTTTGGTATGGGGTGATAGTAAAACATATCTATGGATACATCTATCCATTTATGTATTGCGTGTATGTCCGTTTAACCGGGAGAAACGATCGATGCAAAGGTGTGGCGGTCCGAGCGTAGGCGCATATGGGTTGGGCCCCTTGAATATGTTTGGTGCGGTGTGAGGACAACTCCTCTGACACGCGACCAGAAGAAGGGGATGTGGCCAGTAGGCTGTATGTGGTTGTTTTGGGTCGGTGCGGCAGACCGTGGGCGCATGTGGGTAGGGCACACTGAATATATATATGGTGCGGTGTGAGGACAACTCCTCTAACACGCGACCGGAACGAAGGGGGTGTGCCTTGTAGGATCTATGCAGTTGTTTTGGGTTGGTGCGGCAGACCGTGGGCGTAAATGGGTAGGGCACATTGAATATGTATGGTGCGGTATGAGGACAACTCCTCTGACACGCGACCGGAACGAGGGGGTGTGCCCTGTAGGATCTATGCGGTTGTTTTGGGTTGGTGCGGCAGACCGTGGGCGTAAATGGGTAGGGCACATTGAATATGTATGGTGCGGTGTGAGGACAACTCCTCTAACACGCGACCGGAACGAGGGGGTGTGCCCTATAGGGTGTATGCGGTTGTTTGGGGTTGGTGCGGCAGACCGTGGGCGTAAGTGGGTAGGACACACTGAATATGTATGGTGCGGTGTGAGGACAACTCCTCAGACACGCGACCAGAAGAAGGGGGTGTGGCCAACACTGTGTATGTGGTTGTTTTGGGTTGGTGTGGCACACCACGCGTGGGCACATGTGGGTTGGGCACACTGAATATGTATGGTGCGGTGTGAGGACAACTCCTCTAACACGCGACCGGAACGAGGGGGTGTGCCCTGTAGGGTGTATGCGGTTGTTTCGGGTTGGTGCGGCAGACCGTGGGCGTAAGTGGGTAGGACACACTGAATATGTATGGTGCGGTGTGAGGACAACTCCTCTGACACGCGACCAGAAGAAGGGGGTGTGGCCAACACTATGTATGTGGTTGTTTCGGGTTGGTGTGGCACACCACGCGTGGGCACATGTGGGTTGGGCACACGGAATATGTATGGTGCGGTGTGAGGACAGCTCCTCCGACACGCGACCGGAACGAGGGGGTGTGGCCTGTAGGATGTATGCGGTTGTTTTGGGTTGGTGCGGCAGACCGTGGGCGTAAGTGGGTAGGGCACACTGAATATGCATGGTGCGGTGTGAGGACAGCTCCTCTGACACGCGACCGGAACGAGGGGGTGTGCCCTGTAGGATGTATGCGGTTGTTTCGGGTTGGTGCGGCAGACCGTGGGCGCATGTGGATTGGGCCCCTTGAAAATGTTTGGTGCAGTGTGAGGACAGCTCCTCTAACACGCGACCATAAGGGGGTGTGCCCTGTAGGATGTATGCGGTTGTTTTGGGTTGGTGCGGCAAAGTAGACCGTGGGCGCGTGTGGGTTGGGCCCCTTGAAAATGTTTGGTGCGGTGTGAGGACAGCTCCTCTGACACGCGACCATAAGGGGGTGTGGCCTGTAGGATGTATGTGGTACTGGAATATCCCGGTTCAAGATATCAGACAGTCAGTGAACCAATATAGATAAACTCTCATAAGAAATAAACCCTAAGCTAGATATACCCGGAACGGTCACGGATCTAGCTACCTGTGACACTCGGTGTGTCACAGCACGGGCTTACGGATCAGTCACAGGTCCAGTGTTGGCTACCTAGGAATCTGTCATAGGGGCCTGCACCGGGACTCCCGGTCAGGGCTGCCTATACAGATTTCAGTACACCACCCCAGCACTGTGGGTGGTGACTGACAGGTAAGTCAGAAAAGTCAAGATAAGTTAGGGTAGGAGCTAGGGTGACAAACCTAACTGCTAATTCAACTGTGCCATTCTGATACGCAAATTGAAACCCTCTAGCTGGCACAAGTGCAGAAATATACAGGTACTCAGGTCCTGCTAAACTACTGAAAAGCACTGTGGCAGCAAACCAGATTGAAGATTGTAGATGTCAAAGTAAAGCATAAACCAAATTGAAGACCATGTTGAGGTCAAAGCACATCTCAGTGCACCACAAGAAAGTGGTGCACTGCCAGAGCCAGAAGTAAAGCTACTCGGGGTCAAAGTCCAGAGGAGCACCGTCACCACAATGTCCACGGTAGTAGCTTGCAGCACTGCTCTCCAGTGGGTCAGGCGGCCGGTGAACCACCGTCGCAGCACCCAGGGAGTGCAGTACTGCACCCAGAGTGACGGGGTCCAGCTCGGATATACCCGGGTAGATGCATAAGTCTCCCCTGCACAGCACAGGCTGCGGTGCAGCCCGACCCGATACCTGTACAGAGTCGATGTCATTGGCCGCCGTGTAGGCGGCTGCCCCCACACCCATGATCGAGATGAAAAGAATGAGGGAGACAAAGTAAGGAAAACCCCACGGGCCCGCGTGTGCGGGGAAGCCCCATGGCGGCTTGCCACAACCGTAGGTGCGGGAAGCACCACCAGACTCAGTCACGTGGGCTGCGGGCTCTGACGCATGATTAGCCGAGATGGCCGGAGCCCGCGGCTTGACGGCGAAGCTGCCGTCTGCAAAATCCTCGTAGTCGTCGGTGTCGTAGCCGGTCAAGTCAACCGGCGCAACCGCGGAGTGGTTGGCAGTGTCCACAACCCCCGCGAATTCACCGCCGGACTTCTCCGTGGTGGTCACCCGCGTCGATTGAAGGGACACGGGCGGGCCGTAGCCGTAGAGCTCCAGAAGCTCTTGCTCATTCTCCAAGACAGGCATAGCAGGGGCCGGCACGGCGGATGCCGATGCCGCCGCACCACCTGCCGGAACCTGCTCCTCCGGTGTGATACCTGCGCTCGCAGCGTCACACACCAGAGCCGAAGCCTGCGTCGCAATGCCCGCAGGCGGCGGGAAAGAGGCGTGAGTGTAATGTACCTTAGGCTCTACCGCCGCGTTGACCTCCGCCGCGAGGTCGTCCAGCCGCTGCAGGATGTCGTCACCGGACGTCCCCGCCACCGGTGTCACCGCGTCAACGGAGAAGCCGTAGGCCGACACGTCGATGCCTCCCACAACGCCCCCGCACAGCACCGCTGGCGGACCGTACACCGTCGCCGCGCGGGCAAAGGCCTCAGCTCCATCATCCGCCGCCTCCTGAAAGACAGCACACATGGCGAGGGCATGCACGCCCTCCGCATCCTCGTCGTCGATGGGGATACAGAAAGCCGCGGCCGAGGTGGGGGAATGTTGGCGACCGCCAAGCGGGCAGTCGCGGTAGAAATGATAGAGGTCCTTACCAGTCTTCTTGCAGCGGGTACACAGCGGCTTAGCCCGCTGCTCGTCACGATCGTAGCCCACCGCCGGTGGGGATTGGACCCCCATGCGGAAGCCCCGCGGTGACTGCCCGCGCTGCTGCTGCCGGCGCTGCCCGTGCTGCCGCTGCGGCGGATCCCGCTGCTGCTGCACCACCGGCGGAGCCGCCCCGCACTGTCGCCGCACCAGCTCGGTCAACTCCTTGATCTTGTCCAGTAGCACCTGGTGCTCGCTGCCGGTGAGCAGAGCCGACGCGCCACCACCTGCGGGCTTGGCCACGATGGCCTTCCCAACGTCCGTCTGCGCCCACGCCTGATAAATCTCTACAACCAGAGAGCGCAGAGCACCGAGGGAAACCGCCGCGAGATCGGCCACCATGGGGTAACGCACCTTGACCGCGGCGTAGAACACCGGGTCAAGCCGGCTGTAGAGGCTGAGCTTCCTGGTGGCCTCGGTGGGGGTCCAGTCGGCGGCCTTGTTATCCCGCACCAAACGTTGTTCCCGAGCCAAAATCGGCTGCGGGTCAACGTTTGCGGGATAAGTAAGCGCGGCATGCTCCTGCTGGAAGGACTCCCGCAACGCCACTGGTACGCTGCGCTTCACGATGTCCACCAGCGCACGCCGTCCATCTCGGTCGGCAGACGCGTCCGTACCCGTAAGCCAGACGTGGGCGTTGCTGTGCTTCTCGATGATAAGCCCAAGCACGTCGTACAGCAAGGCGTTCACCTTTCCCACCACCAGAGCCTGGGGGTCGTCAAGGTCGAACGAGACGAGGTCCAGCCCAGCGGACTCAAACTCCGTACGTAGCTGAACCACCACATCGGAGAGGAGACCCGCGTCAGAAGTGCCGTCGAAATAATGCTTCTTGTCGCCAAGGATATCCTCGCGGATGCCCTTGGCCCATGTCCGATGGAGCCGCCCCTTGTAGACCTCGTCCACAAGCTTGGACTGCTCCTGTAGATACTTCCTCGTCGCAACGTCGGCGTCGGTGTTGGAAGTAGGGTCGGGGTTCGTAATAGCCGGTGATTTGGCCGTCGGTGTGTTGCGAACCGCGTCAGTGAGCCTCAGCGAGGCGTCGATGTCGGAGTCCCTCGTGAGGGACCGTTTTGCTCGTGTGGAAACACCCATAACTTTGAAAGCCTGATGGGAGGTGGTACGTCGGGGCGCGTTCGGGTAATGTCGTGGGGAAGATGCGACGCCACAGTTACGGAAGGAGCGGTAGAGCCATGCGAGCGAGGGGCACTGGAAGACGTTGTCGAGGTCGAAGGTGCTCGAGCCACCAGCCCAAAAATCGGCAGCAAGCGGGATCAGGGCAAGCGTAATACCGTAAATGAACATTGCGGCGACTAGGCCCGGTCCAGGTCGAACCCCCATAGCTGCGGCTCAAAGACGCTCACCGCAAACAGCTCATCTCAAAATTCCCGTGAGTCCCCAAACGCGCCGTCGCGCACCACCTCTCCAAGCGGCTGCTTTAGCCAATCATGGCCAAACTAGCTGTGGAATATAGCGGGGAATGGGTCCACGACCTACTGGAATATCCCGGTTCAAGATATCAGACAGTCAGTGAACCAATATAGATAAACTCTCATAAGAAATAAACCCTAAGCTAGATATACCCGGAACGGTCACGGAGTCAGGATTCACGGCCATGAATCTGAAATTCCCGGCCGTGAATTCCGAGGAACGGTCTCGAGTCTGACTACATGTGACACTCGGTGTGTCACAGCACGGGCTTACGGATCAGTCACGGTCCAGTGTTGGCTACCTAGGAATCTGTCATAGGGGCCTGCACCGGGACTCCCGGTCAGGGCTGCCTATACAGATTTCAGCATGTGGTTGTTTTGGGTTGGTGCGGCATACCGTGGGCGCATGTGTGTTGGGCACACTGGATATATATGGTGCGATGTGAGGACAGCTCCTCTGACACGCGACCATATGGGGGTGTGGCCAGCAGTATGCATGTGTTTGTTTTGGGTTGGTGTGGCACACCACGCGTGGGCGTATGTGGGTTGGGTCCCTTGAATATAGGACAAATATCATGAAAGCTAATCTGGCACTGAATATTTCGATACAGTTGAACACTTGTAACCTTTAGCCGATACCCACGCAGGTCAGAACGGAGTCGCGAATTGTCACCAACAAGCTGCGTGTTGTGCCCGCCACACGATTTGGGATGAACACATGAACGACTGGGCGTGCGTGAGCTCGGTCAAGCAATTGCGACCATGGAAGGTGAACCCCTTGCTCCCCCACAAGTCCACAAGCACGGCCCTTGACAGCTTTGTCGTGATGGGCAGTGAAGTGAAGGGTGCTCCGGGGTCACACGTCTCACCCCGTGCCCCCGACACGGCCCGTGACAACTTTGTCGTGGGCAGTGATCTGAACGGGTTTTCGCGTGTGCAGGTTGTGGGCCAAGCTGGTCAAGCCGGTGCTGCAGCAGCCGAGTTGGACCTCAATGAGGACTCCGATGAGGAGCCCGCGGGGGAAGAAGACGGCGCGCCTGAAGAGCCTGCGGAACCCCCGGTGAGTTTTCTGTGATGCCTGAAACCGATTGCCTATCTTAAACCTAATTTATGTAATACGTTCCGCCGTCAGAGGTTGCTTAAAAAGAGACGTGCGTACAAGCGTGTTCCACTTGTGTTGGTTTCTGGATGGTGTTCAGCTCGGGAGGGTACTGCTTCGACCGGCCGGCAAGGTTACATGACGGAAGGTTGTATTTCTTTTCCCCGACGATGTGCCGGTGGGTCGGGAGCGGCGTGCGCATGGCCTATTTCAAGGCTCGTTGCGCGCCCCCTGTACCCGTGGCTACTCGTCTTCAAGGCATCTTCTTTTGGGGTAGTTGTGGATTACAGCCGGTGGGTTAGGAGAGGCGTGCGCGTGTCCTTGTGATTCAAGGCTCGAGGCGCGCCCCCGGACCCGTGGCTCCACTTGTAGATATGTATTGGTTTGGTACGTCTTGATAGTAAAACATAACAAGACGTATATTGTTTCGGATCGGTGCGGCAGACCGTGGGCGCATGTAGGTTGGGCACACTGAATATGTATGGTGTGGTGTGAGGACAGCTCCTCTGACACGCGACCATATTGGGGTGTGGCCGGTAGGATGTATGTGGTTGTTTCGGGTTGGTGCGGCGGAACGTGGGCGCATGTGGGTAGGACACACCGAATATGTATGGGCGGTGTGAGGACAGCTCCTCTGACATGCGACCATATATATGGGGGATGTGGCCTATAGGATGTATGTGGTTGTTTCGGGTTGGTGCGGCGGAACGTGGGCGCATGTGGGCAGGGCGCACTGAATATATATGGTGCGGTGTGAGGACAACTCCTCTGACACGCGACCATATGGGGGTGTGGCCGGTAGGATGTATGTGGTTGTTGCGGGTTGGTGCGGCGGAACGTGGGCGCATGCGGGTTGGGCACGGTTTTCTTTAAGGTGAGTGATTACTGTATGGTGGAAGGGGGGCGGGGACGTGAGTATGGTATCTTGTGGCGGGTATCTTGTATCCATCACAACCCTCGATCACCACCCGTGAAAGCTTTGTCATGGGCAGTGATCTGAGGGGTGCTTTGGGGTCACCCGCCTCACCCTATGCCCCCCAACACGGCCCACAATCACTGCCCGTGACGACTCTGTCGTGGGCATTGATCTGAGGGGTGCTTGGGGGTTACCCGCCTCACCTCTTGCCCCCCCACACGGCCCACAATCACCGCCCGTAACAGCTTAGTCCGGTTTGTCGTGGGCAATGATTTGAGGGGTGCTTGGGGGTCACCCGCCTCACCTTATGCTCCCCCACATGGCCCACAATCACTAGTCGTGACGGCTTTGTCATGGGCAGTGATCTGAGGGGTGCTTGGGGGTCACATGCCTCACCTTATGCCCCTCCCACACGGCCCACAATCACTGCCCGTGACACATGTGTCGTGGGCAGTGATCTGAGGGGTGCTCGGAGGTCACACGTCTCACCTTATGCCCCCCGACACGACCCACAATCACTGACCGTGACGGCCGTGCCGTGGGCAGTGATCTGAGGGGTGCTTGGGGGTCACACGCCTCACCGTATGCCCCCCAACACGGCCCACCGTCACTGCCGGTGACAATTGTGTCATGGGCAGTGATTTGAGGAGTGCTTGGGGGTCACACGCCTCACCTAATGCTCCCCCACACGGCCCACAATCACCGCCTGTGATAACTATGTTATGGGCAGTGATCTGAGGGGTGCTTGGGGGTCACACGCCTCACCGTATGCCCCCCCACACGGCCCACAATCACCGCCTGTGATAACTATGTTATGGGCAGTGATCTGAGGGGTGCTTGGGGGTCACACGCCTCACCGTATGCCCCCCCACACGGCCCACAATCACCGCCTGTGATAACTATGTTATGGGCAGTGATCTGAGGGGTGCTTTGGGGTCACCCGCCTCACCCTATGCCCCCCAACACGGCCCACAATCACTGCCCGTGACGACTCTGTCGTGGGCATTGATCTGAGGGGTGCTTGGGGGTTACCCGCCTCACCTCTTGCCCCCCCACACGGCCCACAATCACCGCCCGTAACAGCTTAGTCCGGTTTGTCGTGGGCAATGATTTGAGGGGTGCTTGGGGGTCACCCGCCTCACCTTATGCTCCCCCACATGGCCCACAATCACTAGTCGTGACGGCTTTGTCATGGGCAGTGATCTGAGGGGTGCTTGGGGGTCACATGCCTCACCTTATGCCCCTCCCACACGGCCCACAATCACTGCCCGTGACACATGTGTCGTGGGCAGTGATCTGAGGGGTGCTCGGAGGTCACACGTCTCACCTTATGCCCCCCGACACGACCCACAATCACTGACCGTGACGGCCGTGCCGTGGGCAGTGATCTGAGGGGTGCTTGGGGGTCACACGCCTCACCGTATGCCCCCCAACACGGCCCACCGTCACTGCCGGTGACAATTGTGTCATGGGCAGTGATTTGAGGAGTGCTTGGGGGTCACACGCCTCACCTAATGCTCCCCCACACGGCCCACAATCACCGCCTGTGATAACTATGTTATGGGCAGTGATCTGAGGGGTGCTTGGGGGTCACACGCCTCACCGTATGCCCCCCCACACGGCCCACAATCACCGCCTGTGATAACTATGTTATGGGCAGTGATCTGAGGGGTGCTTTGGGGTCACCCGCCTCACCTTATGCCCCCCGACACGGCCCGCAGTCACTGCCCGTGACAGTTATGTCATGGGTAGTGATCTGAGGGGTGCTTGGGGGCCATACGCCTCACCGTATGCCCCCCAACACGGCCCGCAGTCATTGCCCGTGACAGGTGTGTCGTGGGCAGTGATTTGAGGGGTGCATGGGGGTCACACGTCTCACCGTATGCCCCCCGACACGGCCCACAGTCACTGCCCGGGACGGTTGTGCCATGGGCAGTGATTTGAGGAGTGCTTGGGGGTCGCATGCCTCACCTTATGCTCCCCCACACGGCCCACAATCACTGCCTGTGACACCTGTGTCATTGTCTATTACCCACCACTAAGTTGGGTGCACCCAACCTAAGAACCCTTTTTCAAACGTCAATAACTCCTCGAATATCGGACTTATAGTGCCAAAGCAAGGCTAGGCCATGGCCTACTATGTTCCCTTTGAACAATGGATATGCATTATACCTCTGTGATCGCAATCTGCGGGGTATAATGGGACCGTATCAATAGGGTATGTGATGAAATATTCCGGATTTCTCTTAGGTTGGGTGCACAATACCTAAGAACGAGGGTGTTATAAGGGACTCCCCGTGACACTCGAAGGTCCTTTGAAAATTCGGAGACCTATGTCGTCAAGTTCTCTAGTTGTTCTTTCTGCAGTGTCTTGTCAAAAGTTTCATCCGAGTTCATCTTGACCCTCAAAACCTCGGTTGAAGTAGCATGGGTAGGTAAAACCCCAAAATCACTTGGAAATTTTACAATTTTTCCTACCCCCTCGCATACTCCCCAAAATTGCTCACGGATAAGTTTGATTCGCTCAATAGTGTAGATGCGTGTGTAAAAGAGGACATCTTCCCCGTCATTTTGAGCTAATAAAAACCAGAATCCGGTACCGACAACTCCCAATAATCCCACCAAAGGGTAAGTTGGGTGCACCCAACCTAAATGGCTCTTAAGTTGGGCCCACCCAACCAGTGGGTAATAGACATCATGGGCAGTGATCTGAGAAGTGCTTGGGGGTCACATGTCTCACCTCATGCCCCCCCCACACGGCCCACAATCACTGACCGTGACAGCTTTGTCATGGGCAGTGATTTGAGGGGTGCTTGGGGGTCACCCGCCTCACCGTATGCCCCCCAACACGGCCCACATTCACTGCCTGTGACAAGTGTGTCATCATGGGCAGTGATTTGAGGGGTGCTTGGGGGTCACACGCCTCACCTTATGCTCCCCCACACGGCCCACAATCACCGCCTGTGATAACTATGTTATGGGCAGTGATCTGAGGGGTGCTTGGGGGTCACACGCCTCACCTTATGCCCCCCCCCGACACACACACGGCCCACAATCACTGCCTGTGACACCTGTGTCATGGGCAGTGATCTGAGGGGTGCTTGGGAGTCACATGCCTCACCTTATGCCCCCCCCACACGGCCCACAATCACTGCCCGTGACACATGTGTCGTGGGCAGTGATCTGAGGGGTGCTTGGGGGTCACACGTCTCACCGTATGCCCCCCAACACGGCCCACAGTCACAGCCAATGACAAATGTGTCATGGGCAGTGATTTGAGGGGTGCTTGGGGGTCACACGCCTCACCTTATGCCCCCCCACACGGCCCACGATCACCGTCTGTGATAACTATGTTATGGGCAGTGATCTGATGGGTGCTTGGGGGTCACCCGCCTCACCTTATGCCCCCCGACACGGCCCACAGTCACTGCCCGTGACAATTACGTCATGGGCAGTGATCTGAGGGGTGCTTGTGGGTCACACGCCTCACCGTATGCCCCCCAACGCGGCCCACAGTCACTGCCCGTGACAGGTGTGTCGTGGGCAGTGATTTGAGGGGTGCATGGGGGTCACACGTCTCACTGTATGCCCCCCGACACAGCCCACAGTCACTGCCCGGGACGGTTGTGTCATGGGCAGTGATTTGAGGAGTGCTTGGGGGTCGCATGCCTCACCTAATGCTCCCCCACACGGCCCACAATCACCGCCAGTGATAGCTATGTCATGGGCAGTGATATGAGGGGTGCTTGGGGGTCACACGCCTCACCTCATGCCCCCCCACACGGCCCACAATCACCGCCCGTAACAGCTTAGTCCGGTTTGTCATGGGCAGTGATCTGAGGGGTGCTTGGGGGTCACACGCCTCACCTTATGCCCCCCGACACGGTCCACAGTCACTGCCTGTGACAGCTATGTCATGGGCAGTGATCTGAGGGGTGCTTGGGGGTCACACGCCTCACCTTATGCCCCCCAACACGGCCCACAGTCACTGCCCATGACAGCTTTTTCGTGGGCAGTCATTTGAGGGGTGCTTGAGGGTCACATGATTGTGCGCTTACTAATTGCTTGCTTGACTTGTTTGCAGGAGATGGATGCAGGACATGTAGCAGCTTTCGAAGACTGTATGGTTGCTTAGCTTGCTAATCTTATCCGTTGCTTGTTAGGTGATCGTGCGTGTGGCAGGTTGCATGCACATTAGTTTGGATACGCTGTTCATTGTTAGTTTGAGCCAATCGCATTACGACGTATGTATGTATGTTTACACTTGGTCATATGGTAGGGGATGTGACATCTGTCATTTTTCTTAAGTGTGATAGGGTGGGGTGTGTGTCATCGGTCATTTTGCTTAAGTGTGATAGGGTGGGGTGTGTGTCATCGGTCATTTGTCTTAAGTGTGATAGGGTGGGGTGGGTGTCATCGGTCATTTTTCTTAAGTGTCATTGGGTGGGTGTGTGACATCGGTCATTTTGCTTAAGTGTCATAGGGTGGGGTGTGTGACATCGGTCATTTTGCTTAAGTGTCATAGGGGTGGGTGGGTGTCATCGGTCATTTTGCTTAAGTGTGATAGGGTGGGGTGTGTGACATCGGTCATTTTGCTTAAGTGTCATAGGGTGGGGTGGGTGTCATCGGTCATTTTGCTTAAGTGTCATAGGGTGGGGTGTGTGTCATCGGTCATTTTGCTTAAGTGTCATAGGGTGGGGTGGGTGTCATCGGTCATTTGTCTTAAGTGCGATAGGGTGGGGTGTGTGTCATCGGTCATTTTTCTTAAGTGTCATAGGGTGGGGTGTGTGTCATCGGTCATTTTCTTAAGTGTCATTGGGTGTCATTTTTCTTTAAATATCCAGCATATCGCTTTCTTACACGTGTGCATATCTCCTACATTCCAGCCAATCACGTGCTTACATTTGGATAAGATTCTTAAGTTTTCTTAAGTTATCCTTGAGCCATGTGGACAATATCCTCCTACCAAGAAGCTTCCACGTACTTACATTTTCTTAAGTTTTCTTAAGTATAATTCTTAAGTATACTGTCGGCCAATAGCTAACTGCCCCGATTTAAATATGCACAGTGTGGGTTTATATCGAAAACTTAAGAAAACTTAAGAAAAACTTAAGAAAACTTAAGAAAACTTAAGAAAACTTAAGAAAGTACTTGCAGAAGTGTTTGCCTCCTGCGCACCAATAGAGTTGTGCCCAATGCGGTAGCCCAGAAAGTCCACAGTGGCTGCCTCAAAGGTACTCTTGCCTGCGTGCAGCCTTATGCCAGCGTCGCCCAACGTGCGCAGCACCTCCTCGACGTCCTTCAGATGCTGCTCGGGCGTGGAATCCGTGTAGACCACCACGTCATCGACGTATGCCACCGTGCAATGTTGCAGGTGACGTAGCTCGTAGTCCATGATCCTCACAAACGCAGACGTTGCTCCAGCAGCCCCAAAAGGCATCGAGGTGTACTACTGGTACAACTGGTTCTTCCACCAAAACGCCGGCTTGCTCCTGTCCTCTTCTGTGGCCATAGGAATCTGGTGGAAGGCTTTGGTGGCATCCAGCGTCGTCTTGAACCTCGCCTTCGCAACCTTCTGGTAAAGCTCCTCGGGTCGATGCGGCAAGGTATTATCCTTAAGAGAGTGTCGGTTGACGCCCCTGAGATCTACGCAGAAGCGTGTCTGGGTCCACAAACCAGTCTCGGGATCCTTCTTGCCAGCCACAACGACATTGCTCACATGCCTGCAATGTTTGGCTGCGGGCTCTATGAAGCCATACTCCAGCAATTCCTTGCAGTGAATGTCAATGATCTCCTGCTCGCCCGGGCTGTACTTCCTCGGCCTCTGGTAAACGGCCTTGGACTCGTCCTTGAACGGGATGGAGAACGTGTTGTGCTCTGCCTTGCCCTTGTAGCCAGTCAAGTCGTGAGGGGTGTTGGCGAAGGTGCCCTTGCATCTGCGAAGAACAGCTCGCATTTCCTCCCAATGCTCCTCCTTGAAGTCAGGATGGCCTCCAAACGTGGCATTGAGCTCTGTGTCGAGCCACGCTGCCTCGTCCTTGGTCACAGTCGTCTTGCCCAAAGGCTGAAGCTCGTCAAGCACGGTGTACGGCAAGACCTCATCCTGCTCCGCGACGTTGGCCTCCCAGCCCGGTTCCCACTGCCTTGACGACTGCTGAGCCTCCCAGGAAGTGCAAGCCCTAGGAAAACAGAGCGGTTCCATACGTATGGACTGTCGTATGGATACCATGTGGATGCCATGTGGACAGCCGTATGGACCACAAGGCCGAAAAACTCGTAAAGTGTTAAAAAGCGTACGGACTACGTCGTTCGTGTAAATATGTCCCATGGATTGCATGTGGACAACGTCTGGAATCCATATGGACTCCATGTGGACATTGTATATCGTCCACATGGCGTCCATCCGCATGGACGGTTAGCGGAAAGACCGTATGGATACCATGTGGAAGTCTCATGTATTTCATATGAATGTCGCATGGATTACGTACGGAAACCATGTGGACTAGACACGGAAAGGACAGTAAGACGAATATTGCATACATACGGATTACGTATGTCCGGCCCGCGGAACACCACCTTCATGCGGGTGAAATGGCTATCTTAAATCAATACATACAGAGGGACTACATGGTCCATCCGGATGGAGTGCGCATGTACATGTATATCATGCATGCGAAAACAGTGTGGATTATTATGGATATTACACGCATGGACTACGTATGTCCGCCTACTGGACCACGATTTACATACGCTTGGAAAGGCTAAGTTTTCTAATGCATACGGAGGGACTGCATAGTCCATCCGGATGGAGCACGTATGTACATGTATATCATGCATGCAAAAACCGTATGGATTGTTAATATTACACGCATGGACCACATATGTCCAGTCACTGGACTGCGTTTTACATACGCGCGGAAAGACTAAGTCTTCTAAATGCATGTGGAGGGATTATATGGTCCATCCGGATGGAATACGTATGTACATATATAACATGAATGCGAAAATCGTGTGAACTGTCCATAATACACGGATGGACCAAGTATGTCCACCCACTGGACTCCTACTTACGTACGCACGGACGGAGTAAGTATTTTAAATACACACTGAGGGACTATATAGTCCGTCCGGATGCAACCGCCATTTTTTATTTAATATGCATTGTAAACGTATATGGACTCCCTAGGTATATCCAGTGGACTACGTGGTACGTACGCGTGGAAAGTGTTTTACAAACAAGGAACTGCGGGTTCCATCCGGATGGACTATGCAGTTCCTTCCAGTGGTCCATCCGGATGGACTACATTGGTTTATACACATAGCACCCGTGTATGCTTTACGCGAACTGCAGGAAGGACATTCAGGATGTTCAAACATGTTTTGCAAATACATAATACATATGTTTTACAACACTGTCACCTGCCTTCTTTTTTTGCTGCAGGCGGGCTACCGGTAGCTTTTCGTTTTTTCGAGGCCTTTGCCGGAGATTCGGCTGCTGCCGCATTCTTTGCCGGAGATTCGGCTGTTACTACGGCTACAACCGCTTTGGCCGCTTTGGCGCCCTTAGGGTGGGCTCCCGCACTCCCATCAGATTGTGCTTCCTCCGCCTCAACGACTTCCCCATGCGGTTCACCGTCATCATCTTGTTCCGGCGCTTCGTGCAGCGATCTGTTTGTCAAGTTCGAGGTCCTATCAGAGTCTTCAGCCTCCTCCGAAGGCTTTGCCGAATCATCCTGCGCCTCGGAAGTCCCCCGCGGAGCCGGATCCAGTTTCAGGTTGTCCGCCTTCTTTTTTGTCATCTTTTTGTAGTGCTTTGTGCTGTTCGCGTGTCGGAGGTTTGAAGCCAGGACCCTGGTGCGTACACGAGGGTGGTCAGTACAGTCCGTGCGTACGGTCAGCGTATGGACATACTTGTAAGATACGCAAACAAAAGTAATATGCAAACGGGTTATTTACTTACCAGCAAACAGCTTTCGATTCGCAGAGGGACGAGGGAAGATGCTCCAGCACGAGTGCTCATAGATTGGGGGATTGGGGGATTCGAGGATTGGGGGATTGAAAAATCACCATGTAAAATTATTAAATTTGGAAATGCCAAAAAATTGCAAATAATAAAAATCACAGTGATATTTTTATGAATTGCATGTTTTTAAAATCTGTTTTTTTGTAATCTACATTGTAATTTTACTAAACTTAGGAAATTGATCAGAATTCCAGAATTTGTGTGTGAGAACAGTGATTTTATAAAAACCATTTTTTCTTAAATAAACCGTGCGTATGTTAAAATCACTTTGTTTTTTCTGTCGTACGTATGTATTTCTAAACTTCTCATTTACTCAATTCATTTACATATTTTCCCAATCAATACAATTTTGGGTAACACTCACGCAGGTACAAATAATACAAAGCTTTTTCTTGGACATTGCACTACAACTCGCGGATAATCTGGAGGCAGGATGGGCTGAGCTGCATTGGTGGCCTTGGCAGTTGCACATCCAACTCTACTCTTTGAGGCAGCACACGTTGCATTCTTCCCAGTCCCTTTTTGCAAAGACCATTCTTTCATCTCTGGGACTCGGTTGGGGGACATTTTTAGCACGTGTGAAATTTGGTGGTTTGTGCACGCGTGAAATGAGGTGACGTGTGTTTACTAGTGTGTGAAATAATAGGTAGTCATTAAAAAATGCATAACGCCTCTCAAACAAAAAAAGGGAAATAATAAGAGGGGGAAAAAAAGTCGAAGCTACCCTGAAGCCGCTATGAAGTTGCTTCCCACACTGTGGAATCTACTACTATATTTAGCGGCGTTTACAATAAAGCTCTACCAGAACTTAAGGATCGTATAGATTTTAAGGAAGCCTGCGCACGCAAAGATCTTCTAGGGAAAGATCTTTGCGCTTCCAAAGACAATCTCAAACTTTGTCACGCAGATTAAGCTTGCAGCGCCAACATCTTTAAAGCAATTCAAACTGAGCGGCGTCGCAAAGTTTGCTTGAGCAGATTGTAAGTTGCGTTGGTTGAAGCTTGCGCAAAGATAATCTTGTAAGGAAAGATCTTTGCGCAAAGACAACCTCAAACATTGTCGAGCGGATTAAGCTTGCGCAAAGCTCTTTAAAGCTCTTAAAACTTTGCGGCGGCGCACAGTTGCCTTGAGGAAGTAAGCGTTAATTGAAGCTTGCGCAAAGATCTTCTAAGGAAAGATCTTTGCGCAAAGGCAACCTCAAACTTTGTCAAGCAGATTAAGCTTGCACAAAGATCCTTTAAAGCTATTCAAACTTGCGGCGTCGCAAAGTTTGCTTGAGCAGATTGTAAGCGTTGGTTGAAGCTTGCGCAAAGATAATCTTGTAAGGAAAGATCTTTGCGCAAAGACAACCTCAAACATTGTCAAGCGGATTAAGCTTGCGCAAAGCTCTTTAAACTTTGGGCTAGTAACTTTAATTTAACAACCCGAACATGTACAAAGAGAAGTAAGGTAATTACGAAGTACAAAAGACTCTGTGAAAAGTACCCGTCATCGATGACAAAAATACAACCTGCAAAAAGGCCACCTGTCAATTGCGCTGTTAAAAAAAAAGTCCGTCATCGATGACGGACAGAGTTCACAGCCGCTCTTCCACGGGATCTCTGGAAAAGTTTTCCGTCATCGATGACGGAAACAGTTAGCAAACGGTAATCTTCAGGGTCTTTTTGTGTCTAAATAACTTTACCGTCATCGATGACGGAAAAGTTAAACAAGAATCAACCGTCTCACTGTAAGGAGCTTAATTGTGAAAACATAAAATAAAATATTTCCGTCATCGATGACGGAAACAGTTAGCACACGGTAATCTTCAGGGTCTTTTTGTGTCTTAAAAACTTTACCGTCATCGATGACGGAAAAGTTAAACAAAAAACAACCGTCTCACTGTGAGGAGCTTAATTGTGAAAACATAAAATAAATTGTTTCCGTCATCGATGACAGAAATATTATTAGTTGAGCGCTCATCTGCATATTATTTTTCTGCCTGTGCGATGCTTTCGTCATCAATAACGGAAATAAAAAACATCCTGCAAGAGCCCAGAAAGTTCAGAACAGTTCTAAGAAGAAAAAACACCTACAATGCCGACTGGTCCCGACTCCCAGGGTCCCGCCTGGTCCCGCCTTGTCCCGCCCAGGTGGTCCCGTTCATGGGATCTGGTAAGACCCGAGACTTGGTTAGTTTTATGCGTTATGCAGCACCTACCTTTTAAGACAAATGCTAACTAAACTTAATATTTGGGGCAGGTTCAACTGGTGTTGGAGCACTCCGAGCCAAGCGTGCCTTTTTTGGGATTGAGAGTTGCACCACCAGCTTCTTCGGGGAGCCTGTGTACTGTCACCTTGCTCAGGCACTTGCTGAGATTACCAAGTCAGAGGAGGAATAGGCTAGTGAAACATGTTTGTTGGTGTGTATATTTGTCTATTTTGGCCCGTGAATGTAGCAGACTGTTAAAGTAAACAAGAATAATGGTAAGCCGGTGGCAGCGGTAAAGTGTTGTGCGTGTTCAAGTGTGGTCACACAAAATTGTCCAGTGTGTCCCGCATAGTTTTCTAAAATAATCAAACCGGCAAAGAGTCTACTAGGAAACGTGAAGGAATTAGTCTGCATAAGTTTACAATAATAATGCAAAAGTGCACGGCTGTGGTAAAGTGTTGCGCGTGTCCGTCCGTGAAAGTGTTGCGTCCGTGAAAGTATTGGTACATAAAAGTACACCTGGAAAATGTCAAACCGGTGGCAGCGGTAAAGTGTTGTGCGTGTTCCAGTGTGGTCACACAAAATTGTTAGAAATGTGTCCCGCATGGTTTTCTAAAATAATCAAACCGGCAAAGAGTCTACTAGGAAACGTGAAGTTATTAGTCTGCATAAGTTTACAATAATAATGCAAAAGTGCACGGCTGTGGTAAAGTGTTGCGCGTGTCCGTCCGTGAAAGTGTTGCGTCCGTGAAAGTATTGGTACGTAAAAGTACACCTGGAAAATGTCAAACCGGTGGCAGCGGTAAAGTGTTGTGCGTGTTCAAGTGTGGTCACACAAAATTGTTAGAAATGTGTCCCGCATGGTTTTCTAAAATAATCAAACCGGCAAAGAGTCTACTAGGAAACGTGAAGTTATTAGTCTGCATAAGTTTACAATAATAATGCAAAAGTGCACGGCTGTGGTAAAGTGTTGCGCGTGTCCGTCCGTGAAAGTATTCGTACGTAAAAGTACACCTGGGAAATGTCAAACCGGTGGCAGCGGTAAAGTGTTGTGCGTGTTCAAGTGTGGTCACACAAAATTGTTAGAAATGTGTCCCGCATGGTTTTCTAAAATAATCAAACCGGCAAAGAGTCTACTAGGAAACGTGAAGTTATTAGTCTGCATAAGTTTACAATAATAATGCAAAAGTGCACGGCTGTGGTAAAGTGTTGCGCGTGTCCGTCCGTGAAAGTGTTGCGTCCGTGAAAGTATTGGTACGTAAAAGTACACCTGAAAAATGTCAAACCGGTGGCAGCGGTAAAGTGTTGTGCGTGTTCAAGTGTGGTCACACCAAATTTCCCGCATGGTTTTCAATATTTATGAAAACAGTCGAAAGACTACCAGTAAACTTGAAGATATTAATTAGAATAATGTTTTAAGAAAACGGTCGGCTGACGGTATAGTTTTATTCGTAGGGAAGAAATACGGAATCTCAAAATTTTCTAAAATTACAGCTCTAAAATTCACAATTTCAAATGAATCTTTGGGGAACGGGAACCAAAATTTTGTTGATATTTTTGCCACAAATACCGTTTACTGAGGTTTCAAATTTTTGTGTATCCATAGTTTCACAGGGTAAAAATTAAAATTCCAACTTTTTAGAAACTTGAATTCTGGTTTTTCACCCTGTGATTTTTTCAATCCCCCAATTCCCCAATCCCCCAATCCCCCAATCTATGAATGCTCCTCCAGCACGTCCCCCGTGACTTTGTTTTCCACGCACTCCAAGACCGCGTCTATGGAAAAATAATTAATTTAGATTAAGTTTCCATGATTTTAGAATAACCCGTTTTCATGTTGAATTTAGAATAAGTTTTCTTGATGTCATCCGGCTATGACCGGTGGTCCTTTTCACGACTCGTGTTCAAATAATGTGCACACAGGTCAAACGCTCTCGTTCCCGCTGGTGCCATCATGAGGAAGCCTACTTATGGACTTGTTCTCCGCAGATTCGCCTGCATTTTGGAAGAAGGTTCGCGAGAACTGGGATTTCTTCAAGGATCCTAGGAACATTGTGATCATTCCTTGCGCCGATGGGATCGAATCGTTTAACGATGGACTTCGCTCAGTGACACCCATGACCTTCACCGTCGTAAATGTCCCCGGTCACCTCCGTTGTAAACGTGAATACGTTTTCACATGGGGGATTTGGGATGGAAAGCCGAAGGATAGTGCCAAGTTCTACAACTTATTTGCCAAGGAGGTGAATCAGCTGTGGAGACATGGTACGCGTCTTTACGACATCGTAAAGGGGGAAGTATTCACATTCCGTGTCATGCTCTACAAGGTTCTCGAAGATTATGTGGGGCTAACGGACGCGGCACAGCGATTCGGGGCTAACGCATATATGGGCTGCATGAAATGCTGGATACGGGGAATGCCAAAATCTGAATCTGGACTTACCAAAATAATTTACACCACTCAAAATCAGCCATCACTGCCAGGTGATATGCTTCCGTACGCGTGGACTAAGTTGTCCTTATTTGTCCGTGCGTATGGAACACCCGAACCCCGTACGGAGTACGTAGGGACATACACTTCCGGACGGACGGACGAAACTTTGTGATACTGAATATTTGGTTGTGATATTGAATTTGTGATTGGAGTGTGCTGACAACATTTTTTGCGACATAATGTGCGCAGCCCCGCGAACCGACAGCAAAGTCCGAACGCAGGCCCAACATCATGCTAGGATGCGAGACGAAGGCAATGTACCCTCGGACATTATTGCAGAATTTATGTCGAAGACTGGAGTTAAGTTTCCGTGCCCCTTCTCGCAAATTCAAGAGTTTGATACCGTCAAAGACTACTTGCTCGACTTGATGCACATCTTGTACAACATAATTCACCGAGTACATTGCGTCATTTGGGGAGCTAGCTGGGGGGTTAACTGCCGAAACCACGCGAGAAAACTCAAAGTGCACCGGTCCTGGATCACCGCTCCACCTCCACAACACCGAAATGATAGAAGATCGGCTGCAACACGACTGGCACGTACGTTCTCCAAAGTATTCCGCACGTGTGGACACCTGCTGTATCACTGACAATTCTATCGTCCGTACCTACGTTCTGCGTCCGTTTTACCTGTGGACAATTAGTCCATGCGTGTGGAACACTGGTGTTTGACACTTTTGTTGTGCCATTTGTTGCAATTTCCTGCAGAGAAACCATCTCCGTGGGGACTTCCACCACTGGCCAAGAAGCGGGTAGTAGCATGGACGAGACAGCTTTGTCTACCAACTAGATGGGGGCCTCTAGCACGAAAGCTTCTGCAACAGAAATCCAAATCCCCGAACAAAGTGAGGAAGATGAAGGCCGCACACTTGATCGTTTCTCTCACTTCTGCATTACTTTCTGCAATAGCAGCAACGGAGAATGAAAATGGCGACGTGCTTCGACCTCAGTATGCAGCCTTCGTGGGCGAGCTCTCCGTGATTGTCCGCGAGATGACAAGCAGCAAGTTGCTGCCAGATGTGCGTCCCCAACTTAATTTCCAATGTCCGTGCGTGGGGAATTGATGTTCCGTACGTACGGCATAAGATCGAGGGCAGGCCGTCCCATAATGATATGTAATCTGGCTGGGAGTCCCTCAGGGCCTTCTTCGCCTGTGGGCCGAGCCCCTGAAAAGTTGCTGACCTCATGTGCCTGCGCACCCTGGACTCATGAGCCCGTTGCTCTTTCCCCACCATTTCAACAAAACGCCTGATAAAAGCTGCCCTATGCTCGTTCTTGCCACCAGTGTAACGAAGCTTCGCGTCAGTCTTGTCAAGTGCGTCACTGTCCCTGTCATTCTGGTCCATATCGTCTAAACTATCAAGTGCGAAGAGAAACTGGCTGGCTGCGGGCACTGGGGCTGCCACTCCTCCTGCAAGTGCTGCTGCTGCTGCTGCTGCTGATGCCGCTGCTGCTGCTGCTGATGGTGATACTGGTGTAGAGGGGCTGGATTCTGAAGCCGACCCCTCTGTGCTCATATAGCCAGTGATCCGCCTCTGACTGTTCCTTTCCCGAGCCAATCGCCGTGCCTCGCGTTCTGTGGACTGGACAGCGGCGATGCTCAACTCTGCTTCACCCTCCGTGGTCAAGTGCTACGTTAATGCTCAACGAGTGGGGAGAAGGAGGCTCGTCCTCTCTCAGCGTAAAGCTCGTTCACCAGCAGGATGCAGGCTTAATTTAGGCTGGTTTAGGCCAGTGCACTGAGTGCCCCTGGATTCCCACCGTTCTGAACAAGCAGGAGGACGAAACGCGTGTAGCCAGCACAGGCCCAAGCAAGGGCTTAACAATATGTCTCGGCGCTCTGAATCAGCGGCAGATGCAGAATATTCGTGTGAAAGGCTTAGAGCTAAGCCAGTGTGCTGAGCACCCCTGGATTCGCAGAGCCACTGCTCATCAAGAGCACAGAAGTTGTCATGGGAACTCGTTCTCAGCCAAGATACCAGGAACAAACGTCACTACGCAGAGCTGGGGGCTAAGCCAGTGTGCTGAGCACCCCTGGATTAGCAACACCACTGCTCATTAAGGGTCCTGCAGTCGTCATGGAACTCGTTTTCAACCAAGGTACCAGAAACAAACGTCACTACGCAGAGCTGGAGGCTAAGCCAGTGTGCTGAGCACCCCTGGATTCGCAACGCTACTGCTCATCAAGAACACCGAAGTTACCATGGAAGCTCGTTCCCAGTCCAGTAAGCAAGAGTGCAAGTCGCTATGCAGAGTTGGAGGCTAAGCCAGTGTGCTGAGCACCCCTGGATTCGCAACACCACTGCTCATTAAGAAGGTAATCAGTGTCATAAGGGCCTCACCAGTAGCCAAGAGCCGTAGGAGGGCTAAGAGAGTGTCAGCAAACTTCCGAAGGTGTTCCAAAAATAACCAGCAGCACTCCAGGCTGAGCCAGTGGGCAAATCAAGTCTGAATCCACCAGATACCTCCGCCAGAACAGTAGATAATATATATGAAGCTGACCCACTTGCTGCCTTCAGGGCTGATGCCGCTGCTAATTCTCTTATGAAGACACTCCTGCTTCAAGCTTAGGCCAGTACACCGTGGGTGTCCCTGGATTAGCCGTCAGACAGGGTGGTACCGTCAGGGAAACTGTAAGATATAAGACCAGCCATACATGTAGTAACTCACTGCAGATCCACTTCTAATTAGCCAGCCCAGGCAGATGCCGCTGCTAATTAGCTTCTAGGTCGCACACTTGCCTTCCAGCTAGGCCAGTACACCAGGGTTGTCCCTGGATTCACTTCAGACAAGGTGGTCAACTAGAGGGACCGCAGGATAATAACTACTCATCAAGGTGGTCATTCACCGCTAATCTGCTCTGTCGCTGTCGCCGCCCAAGCTGATGCCGTGCTGATTAGCTCTCAGTGACACAAACCTGTCTACAGTTAGGCCAGTGCACCAGGGGTGCCCCTGGATTCACTGCAGAACAAGGTAGTCAAGCTGAGCATATTGCAAGATAATAAAAAGCCACTCATTAGGTAGTAAATTCAGTGCTGATCCGCCGCCGCCGCCACCGGTAGCCTTTTCTCGTGCAAGTACCGCCAAGTATAGAAAGGAAGAAGGGTCCGCCAGTGCACCGTGGGTGCCCCTGGAGTCACCTGACTTCCGAATCTGCTTTCACAAACTGCTGCTAACTTGTCGCCAGAGGGTCTCTACTTCTGAATTAGCACTGAAATAAAAAGCCGCTCCGCGCAGGACATTATTGTTTTGTAAAAGAATAAAAACAGCAGTAAAATATATTCATCAAAAGATCGGCATAATAACCAAAAGTACGAATTATTGTACAAAAACTGTGAGCAGAACTGTTTTAGCGGTCTAGCACTGGCACGCGAACAGCCACCTAGCACTTGCGAAGGCAAAACAATAATGAGTCCACTAGTCCTGACCTGCGGTCAGAGCTTACTTATATCTCAAGTCTGTGTCACATCTCCAAAAACTGCAACAGGCTTCCGCCCTGAAATCTTCATCTAGCCAATGGAAAGTCATTATTCCATGCCAGCTTTAACAATGTTACCGTTTACCACATTCTGACTGACACGTCAGTGGCAAAGTTGTAACTGTCATATCATCTTATCACTTCATGGTCACCCGATAATGACCATATCTTCTTTGGCAAGTCTATTCTTCTCGAGCAGTCATCTTACACGAGACCTGTCATACTTGTCATATCTGTCACGCCTGTCACCAGCTGGACAAACCCGGCACGGTACCATGGGAGGCCGGCGTTTGTTACAACGGCGGCGCCGTCATACTTCAGCGATCGGGAGGGGCCAAGCTTCGAGATTAGCCCACCAATCACGGGCAACACTGATGAACCTGTCACGTTTTTGGCGACCTGCAATAGGTCGATTACATCCGCATGCTGAGACAACACGTAGGTGCTTTCTCGAACAACATCCCACTCACAACCAACCAGCTTGTGCTCGCGGTACTTGCTACCGTCGGGGTTGTCGACAGAAGTGGCGGCCTTCTTCGGCTGTTCAACATCATACAGTTGAACAGCTTCCTGCAAAGTTACGGGGAGATTTAGGTTTTTGACTCAAACCTAAATATAAGCAGGCATGATTAAGGTTTGAGACAATATAGGGACACCGTACCTGATTTTCAAAGTACCACGTGGCCATAAGAAACGGGCGCCTTTCCACCCACCCCGAGTAGCATTGTCTTGGGGAGGGGAGGTGGAAGTCAGCGAATATTTGTCTTGGCAGTCGTGAAGAAGATGGCGGCCGATCACAGAATGGTTAAAATGGGTAGTCATCCCACGCAGCTTTTTGAAGACTTTTCCAACACCCGGACTTTCCAGATACTTCACGACGGCCAAGGCGATGATGCGACAGTTGCACTCGTGGCCGTCAAACGACTTCCAGCCACATACGATGTTGCTGGCGGAATCGGAAGTGGTGGCGTGGATGAAGTCAGCGACAGTATCCACGGGGCTCTCGCCCTCGATGAAGGCGCCGAAACCCATAAGGGCACACGCAGGTTTGGTTGCCAAAAGCAGCTCGTCAGCAGTGTGCCGTGCATCACTGAAGGAAGAATACGCAGAGACACACGCAACTCTGTTCTTTGGCACCAAGCACCCACCTCGCATGCTGAGCCATATGTTCGGTTCTGTTGCAACGAAAACGTTCCCACATAGGCATTCACTCAAGCCGCGCAAAATAAGATGCAGTCATCCGGAACATTTCATTTAATGAATGCTTTGCAATGTGCCTTCTCGCTGGTATTGTAATCGATTGTACGAAAGAAATGCCATTTTGTTGCCCCTGAGGCGTGGAAGTTACACCTATCTTGCCACATCCACCTTCAAATTTACGATGGTTCCGTTGATTCCGCGCTTGTTTCTTCATGATCGGCGAGCATTCCAGTCACAAGTGAAGGCTATAGGCCCCAATTGCTCCCTTCGGGCCCTACAAAACGTAAGGTACACATGCCCCAATTGACAGAAGCCCATTGCTGCATGCATAACTCAACTCACACACATACAACCATAACACATCTCACACACACACATGGCTGACTGAATTATTCGGTGGCTCGTTTACCTTCTCCCACACACCCTCGAAACATCCGAGATATTGTCGATATTTAGTTGTTCGGCATATATTCTCGCATGCCAGATACAAGTGGGCAGGCTATAATAATTCCCCCCAACATTACCCACTCACGATTTGGCCTTCATAAATTGAGAACAGATGGTCACTACATCGTGATTGGATCATCTATCAACACAATGTGCATCAAGTGCATATTTACTGGAACCCGCTTGAATTCTCAGCCATTTCCCCGTGCAGCTTCCTTTTGCATGGTCGTCATGTTGTCCATCCGTGGCGCCCTGCGCGGATGCCCGAGATCAACAAATTCCCATATACTCACATTCAAAGTACCATCACTTCAAGTAACTTGGGCCAGATCAATCACGTTATGGAAGCTAAAGAATGCCGCATTGAAATTTGCATTGCCGCAAGCAGCCCAGTGCCTGTGGGTGAGCAGGCCCCCCACCTCATTGGTTTGGTTCCCTCCAGAGCCGCCATCCGCAAGTCTGCGTTCTTGATGTTTGCTCCGGCCAATGCCTCCATCACCTGCTCCAGTTCACCTCTCTCCACAAATCTCACAGCTCGGGAGTTGCGACACGCACCTCTCTTTGTGGGGAATCGCTCCCTCACACACCATATCATGCATCCGATTAGGTACACTCTTCCCTTCATGCCGATCCCAAAGCACAAACCTTGCCGGATTGAATCGGGCGCACTCAGTGACAGCAGCCCCGATGGGACACTGGTCCTGCTTATTCCCCAATTGCCCATTCGGCAGGAGCGGGGTGGGGAAAAGAAGCAGTCATGCAGGCGAGGCATCTGCTGAGTATCCTCTCCAAAAGATGCCTCGGTGCACTGGGGAAGAAAGGAGGCGCTAGGGGCCTACCCGGAAACGCTTGTCTTGGAGCAGCTTATCAGTGTCATAGCCATGCACAGAGAACATTTCCGCCTGCTCCCCATCACACCAAGCCCGGCGCAACTTCCAGCAGCTTACATGAGACATGCTGCTCAGACCTCCACAAGGGCGGCTACGCGCTCCCTTCTCTTCAGCCCTGAATGCCCTGAACGCAGTCGAAGCCCAAACCCTAAACCCTAAACCCTAAACAAGGCGCACTCTGCGCGCTCCGATCCCGCACTGCACTACTGCCTGCAGCGGCGCGCAGCGAGGCGCGTTCAATCTGACCAGTGCGCAGCGAGCACTCCGTCGGATGACCAGGTCGTGCTATGAGCATGCACCTCACCGCCGCTGCGTCACTCGCACGAAGGTGCCAGGTGGCGCTGCATCAGGGAGCAGCTAGCTGCGTCACTCGCACGCGATGCCAGGTGGCGCTGCATCAGGGTGCAGCTAGCTGCGTCACTCGCACGAGATGCCAGGTGGCGCTGCGTCAGGGAGCAGCTAGCTGCGTCACTCGCACACGATGCCAGGTGGCGCTGCATCAGGGTGTAGCTAGCTGCGTCACTCGCACGAGATGCCAGGTGGCGCTGCATCAGGGTGCAGCTAGCTGCGTCACTCGCACGAGATGCCAGGTGGCGCTGCATCAGGGTGCAGCTAGCTGCGAGTGCGCGAACCTTGGAGGACACATCCGAGTACTGAGCGTGTGCTGCAGTGGGGGCCATCATGCGCTCCGTGTCTGCCTCCACCGAAGGCTCCACCTGGCGCAATATACTGAGCGGGCCTCAAGGTGAAACCCATTGCTGTCGCACGCGAGGTAAAGCGGCAAACGGTCCACTTCCGACCAGCGCAGAGGATGGAAACAGCAGATGCCCACGGGACTGCCGTGTACCATCCCCGAGATCTGCCATGTCCCCTCCTCACGCGTTTTCCTGGGGTAATTCGTGAACTATGGCCCTCTCCTACAGTCGTTGCAGTATGTTCCTTGGGCAAGCCCTGATGTACCTCCTCCACCCCTTGCACTTAAGCGTTCTTGATGCCATCTCCTCTGATGCACCCCCCTCCACGGCACATTCGTCTCCTCTAATAGTGCACTCATGATATCCCTTCTCCGCCCCTTGCACTTGCACACCGCGGGAGCCATTCTCTGACGTGTCTCCCTCCTATCCTGTAGCTGCGTGCTCTGAGAGTGCGATCCTGCTGAAACCCCCCCTCTCCTAGCCCCCTACCCGCGCCTAGAGGGAAGTCGTGACGTCCCCTGAGGATACGCTCCTAGAATGATCTCTTGCCGGTTTGCATTACGTTGCAGTGCTGTGGCGGTATCCACGGGCGGCGAAGCTCGCTTGCCCCCGCGGCCAGTTTGGCGATGCGGTCTGTCCAGGGGATAGTGTGTTCTGATCAGGGTTCATCGGGTCGCCTCTGAGCGCGGAGAGGTGCACGGCAGGGGGTATGGCTTAACCATGGTTGAGCTCTTGCTTTGATTCCATGTATAACCTCTGTGACACTGACCTTTCCCTCCAATCATAGCGCAGGCGGGGTAAACAGGCCATGTGCCACGCGCCTGAGCGCGAAGCTTTGCCAGCCGCTCCTCCTTAGCCATCTCCTCCAGCTGCTTGAGCTCTTCCCCCTCCTTCTTCATGTCCTGACCCGGTCACGCGCCTCCCCATGCCGTAAAACGAGCGCCCGCCTCCCTCCGCAGCGAACCGAGCACAGTCATTCCCCCTCAGGGCATTCACCGAGTGCACTTATCCCGCCCTCCTCACCGAGTGCATCATCGTATCGAGCAAGCATTATGCCAAGCCAGCGCACACGCGGTCCTCCAAAATCTCACACAGCCCGAGGGTGCGCCCACCAGCTTGGCAAGGTACTCCTGCTGACGATACTCGACACGTTCTGCATTCAGTTCGCTCTGCTCGTCCATCAGCAGCTGCTGAGCACGCGCGGCTTCCTCCTCCTCCATCTCTTTCTCTTTCTTTAACTCGGCCAGGTGCTTCCTGCATTGAGAGGAGACAGTGGCATCTTATCAGGGCTTACGAGAGGCGATTGCAGTAATAATTCAAATAATCTAATACGTTAATAACGTCGAAAAACGAAACAGATCATGCATACTGGTTGAAGACCGCTGATGCGCAGGAGCTGCTCAAGTATCCTACGCTGCTGAGTACATCGCTCATCTGGGAGAGCTCTGCAGAATAATAACGAAGCATCACTCATTGAAGAGGTCTCTGAGGTGAAATAATCAGGCATCCTCCCTCCGGCACAGCCTGCTGTGAAATAATCAGGCATCCTCCCTCCGGCACAGCCTGCTGTGAAATAATCAGGCATCCTCCCTCCGGCACAGCCTGCTGTGAAAGAATCAGGCATCCTCCCTCCGGCACAGCCTGCTGTGAAATAATCAGGCATCCTCCCTCCGGCACAGCCTGCTGTGAAATAATCAGGCATCCTCCCTCCGGCACAGCCTGAGGTGAAATAATCAGGCATCCTCCCTCCGGCACAGCCTGCAGTGAAATAATCAGGCATCCTCCTCCGGCACAGCCTGCTGTGAAATAATCAGGCATCCTCCCTCCGGCACAGCCTGCAGTGAAATAATCAGGCATCCTCCCTCCGGCACAGCCTGCAGTGAAATAATCAGCCATCCTCCCTCCGGCACAGCCTGATGTGAAATAATCAGCCACAATGCATTCAGGATCCGTGCTCCGAAATGGGAAGGCTGGCAGGTAAAGACCGGTATTCGTCAATGAGTACTCGCTGGCGCTCGCGTTCCTCCTGCCGCAATGCCTCCGCCTCTGCCTCACGCGCCGCGGCCTCTGCCTCCTGCTCCGCCTGCAGGGCCTGCAGCTCAGCTTGCCGGTGGAAGTGATCGGTTCGCAGCACGTCCAATCGCATGTGGCGCTGCAGCAAGCCGGCTTCCTGCTGTAGCAGCTGGGCCGCCGCCTCGGCCTTGGCCAGCTGCATCCCCCGCACCTTCTCCAGCAAGCTCCTGAGGGTAACCCCACCCCCTCCTCCCTTCACCCGGGCCGCTTGCACCAGCCACATCACCCCCTCCTCCCTTCACCGGCCGCTTGCACCAGCCACATCACCCCTCCTCCCCTTCACCCGGGCCGCTCGCACCAGCCACATCACCCCTCCTCCCTTCACCCGGGCATTGCACCAGCCACATCACCCCTCCTCTCCCTTCACCCGGGCCGCTCGCACCAGCCACATCACCCCCTCCTCCCTCACCCGCCGCTCGCACCAGCCACATCACCCCTCCTCCTTCACCTCGGGCCGCTTGCACCAGCCATCACCCCCTCCTCCCTTCACCCGGGCTGCACCAGCCACATCCCCCCTCCCTCCTTCACCGGGCCGCTTGCACCAGCCACATCACCTCCTCCCTTCACCCGCCGCTTGCACCAGCCACATCAACCCCTCCTCCCTTCACCCGGGCCGCTCGCACCAGCCACATCACCCCCTCCTCCATTCACCCGGGCCGCTCGCACCAGCCACATCAACCCCTCCTCCCTTCACCCGGGCCGCTTGCACCAGCCACATCACCACCTCTCCCAGTCCTCACATATTTCAGCTGCGCAAGCGACGATCAATCGCCGGGGCATCACGTACCTCGACTGTGAGAGAAGGTGCTCCACATCTTCCGCCTGACTGCGATTGATGCTGCGCTGGCGGTCCACGATAATGCGGTGCATATGGTGCCAGTCCTGCACCATTCCAAACCATCTCATTGTCCTACACGACGACCCCTTCTCCGCAGCAGCCTCATCTGGCCGGGACTGCACGCGGGGCACCGATTCTATCCAAGCAGCATGCGGCTTGCTGGGAACTTCCACCGGATTCTTCCACCCGACAACTGCCATGGAGCTTTGCCGCCAATAACATTCGACAGTCGCGGGCGCGTCACCTCATGCTGGCCGATGCCAGGAAGCCCGATCTCCTTTGCGATGTCGGGCAGCGCGTTGGCCAGCGCGGTGAGGAGGGCTTCGCGGGCAGGGCCCTTGCCCTCGGCACTCTTGACGGCTGTGCCGCGGATGCGCACAAACCGCGCATGGTCAGCGGCAGACCAACCCCCAGTGTTGGGCCTGCGTGCACGGCCTCCCACCTACTCCCTTAACATCTCGATATCCTCATCTCCGTCGGTCAGTGGCAACATTTCTGTGATTTTGTGTTATCTTCTCCGCCAGTGTCATCATGGCCGCTACTCGTTTTCATCATCTCAAATACATGATCTCAGCAATTTGGTGAAATCATTTCCACTACGAGGTGGTGGCATCTCCTCTAGTAGGTGTCGTTATCTCTGTCTATTGCTCGCAACTTTATATTTTAGAGAAGGGGGGGCTGACACCACGAGACATGCGCGGTCCATGACACAAAGAGAAGCATGATGGGGCCCGCTCATCGGATCGATGAAGAACACCGATGCAACTGCAGGGCGCATGTGGAGGGAGCACCGGTCCCCTGGCCACAGCAGCTCCACCTCCTTCTTGCAGGCCTCCATTCGCTCGGCATACTTGATCTGCGCCCACACCCCCTACACCTCGTGACAGCTGCTTCCTCAACCTGATTGGACAAAGCTCAAGATATGCACAGAACTCAGCATGAAGGCGATGAAGAAGGTAGGGCGCCGCTTTAGACCGTTGCATAGCACGTGGCGGGCAGCATGCAAATGCCATTCGAGCGCAGCCAGCCCTAGGATGCAGGAATTTGCCGCCTCAGATCGCACAACCCAGAGCGTGATAGAAGCATGCGGCAAGTTACTGTATGGCATGGAGAAGGGAGTCGTGGATCCCTCACCTTCAGCTTGTTCATCTCTTGCACGATACCGGCTCTGACCTCATCGTCGACCAAGGGGAATTCCTGTGGAGGTACCATGAGCCCACTCAAATCGCGTGCTGCAAACCATGAGGCTTGCACCCAATCGGATTCCGAGGAGGTGGCTACAACGCGTTGCATCGAGGCTGCAGAGGGGCGCTTGATCACGTAAAGGCACGGTTTCACCGGTGGGTCTGTATCCACTTGGACTTTCAAACCCACCATCCACCTTGATAGACCAATCGAGTCGTTCCCAGTGTGTCAATGGGCGCCATATATATATATATATATGTTATGTTATGAGCGCGCTTTGGCATGAGCCCGCCGCGCGCTCATGATCATCACAAGCGCGCCGGTTAGCGTGCTTGTGCTAAACAGTTTCTGGCACAAGCGCGCCAGGCGCGCTCATGCAAAAAATCGGCGCTCATATGCGCGCGGCGCACTCATAACGTAACATATATATGTGTGTATGCTTATCCTTGCGACTCCTTTGGCACCCCGTAGCCACAGGAGACTGCACTATGTACCCACGCCGGGGATCAAAGGATTCAGCACACACTTCGGGACACTCATCCGGATTCTCCGGAGCTCACTGGTGAAGAACGGGACCCCCTAAGCCTCGCTGAGCCACCCGAGCCCCTCTGCATCTGCACCGCCAGCGCACTGCCGCCTTGTGCCTGAAGCCGGTTCATCCCTGCCCCCCGAGCTGCGCGAGCCATATCTCCACCACCAAGCCCACGCGCAAGACCACCCCTCTGCTCCCTGAGCCTCACTGGGCCACCTGAGCCCCTCTGCGGTTGTCCTGCCGGCGCACTGCTGCTGTGTCTCTGGAGCCGGCTCACCTCCGCCAATCGAGCCACCCCTCCACCACCAAGCCCACATCCCACATCACCCCGCTGCCCCCTACAGCCTGATCTCAAGAGAGCTTGCCCACCCACGCCACGGCCAGAATGCCCAAGCGCTGTCCCAAGGGGCTGAGAATGATAAACTGGGTTGCCCTCATCCAAACTTGCGCATCCGCCACCGACTTGCGCCTGTAGCCCTCTACCCCCAGCACCAACTCCCCGTGACTGGAGCCCTTGCGCTGATTGCCTTGCGAGGTGGCCGCGAACTTGAGCAATGCGCTCCACACTTGCGCTGTAACTGTCACGCCGCACTGTTCCTACTTGGGGTCCCATCCCCACAGTTGCCTGTGTGTCCCAAGCCCTCCCGGTGGCCGATAGTTCACCACCCGGTCGTCGCCTTCCCGACAGCTGCTCACTGTTAGTTCCGGCACGGCCAGCAACCTCGCCCGGTGGGCACGGAAGCTGATGAGATGCCGTATGCTGCCGTGCAACCTGTTGTAAGTGGTCATCGCTGCCAGGATGGGCCCCCGGGCTCTGAGGGGCCCGGCGTGTGTCAACTCCACCCGCGGACCTCCCCACATCTCCCCCGTCATCCTCATCAGTTCCCCCCATGCCATCAACCCCCCCAAGAAGGCCGGCCACCCGCCTGCTCGCCCCCATCAAGGTGGCCACCCCTCCCTCAGCCAAGGCCATTGCTTGCTCCGGCGAGGCCCCACTCTGCTCCTGAGTCCAGACCCCACCCTCCGGGCCCGGCGACAAAAGGTCATCCCACTCATTCAAGATATCCTCGACACTTGACGCCGCCTGGCTGAGCCCGCCTATGCCTGCCCGTGCCCCTCCAGATCGCGCCTCGGCGGTGCCCCCTCCTTGACCCCCACAGTGCCCAGATGCTCCGCCTCCCGCCGCACATCCTCCATGCTCTCCAAAAGCCTCGATGCCATCGCGCCTGCCTCGCCTGCCTCACCGGAAGCCTGCCCAGACCGCTCACGCTGCGTTCCCTCAGATTCCTGCGTCCCACCGCCAGATCCATCCTGCGTGGCATAGTCTGTCTCCTCGAACGCGTCCTCCCACGCTCTGTCCATCAGCGCCAACCTCTCCGCCCCTTCCCGTCGGTCTGCCTCCCCCCGATCCAAATCCGGGCCCATGCCTCCTGTCACACGCCCTCCGCCAGCCCAACGCCACCCACTTCCGGCCGGACACCGCCTCACAACCCGCCTGATGATTAGCCCTGCGACCCCCCGTGCAAGCGCGAAAGAAAGCAGCCGGACCCACTTCTCTTTCCAGCCCACAACCCCGCCACGTGCCGCCTCTTCGTCCTCGTCCTCGTCCCCGTCTCCATTGCCGTCCACCTGCTCTCCCCCTTCCGCGTTCGCCTCCATGTACCGCCGCTTCCTGAAGCGCCGCTGCGTCTTCCGAAGGAATGCATACGCCGCAGGCCCTAGCCCACCGTACACCACCACACCAAAGGGTATGAAGTGATGTGGGCGAACATCCCCGTACATCACCAACTTGCTCTCCTCTACCTTCTTCGCCGCCGCCCTGGGGGCCATCATGGCCGCTCCCGGTGCACGTCTGACATTGGCCGCGCCGTGGCCACATCAAACAGCACATGCTGGCCCGGTCCCTCCGCATCCAGCACTGTCACATCCGGGCAATGGTTCCGTGAGTAGGTCAGGTAGCCCGCGAAGTCATCGTGCAACGCAGACGCCAAGGGATAGGCAGACTTGGCCACCTCGAATAGCACCCTCTGCATTTTGTGGTGGATGAAAGAGTACCAGTTTCCTCCCCCGGCCCCCGCTCCCCCTCGGCATGCCAATAAGTGTGTCCCGGTGGGATCCCGCTCCCCTCCACAATCGGGGAACTCCTCCACCTGGCCAAGGAGGGGCTGCTCCGCATGAAGAATGTGCCGCAAGGCCACTCGATACTCCGCCGAACTGAGCTCCAGGGCTGGGCAGCATGAAACACCCCTCAAGAAAGCCGGCCCATGCTGTTGCAGGTCACCGAGAAAAGCCAGGGGAGCCGAGATGCCCCCACGTGCCCAGCCAGCCAAAGCCAATCCGTAGAGTGGAGGACAACAGCATAGACCCATTGGGCACGCTGTAATCACTCAACTTCTTGACATCGTCCGCCTTTGGCACTTGTGGTGGCAAATGCTCATGTGCTCCCCTCGCCTCCCCAATCACCTCCACCGCCTCCGACACCTTCTGCATGACCGCTTGCAAAGAATTAACATACGGCAAGTCGCTCTCAGCCCCGAGGTCCTCGGTCCCCGCCGTCACCGTCGGAAAGAGCTCCCGCATATCCTCCCAGCCTTGCGCAAACCCACCAAGCCAGGCCGCACTGCTCACCCTCGCAGCCTTAGTCAGGCCCATCCCATGCGGGAGGGTGGCAAACTCACAGGAATGCCACGCCAATCCACCGCCAGGCATCAAGTCCTGCAACGCCCCCCGCATCCTCCTGTCATGCTCCTCAGCCGCCTCCCGCATCATCTCCGGCGGCACACCTCGCAGCCAGAACCCCAGCCTCGGGTGGGCACAGAATCGAAGCAAGAGCCCCTGGGCCTGCGCATGCCCAAGCTTGTTCAAGAGGGGCAGAATGCCACATCGCTCCTCCACCTTCTTCAACATCTCCGTACTAACCGCCTCTGCCTTCCCCACCGGCACTCCCAAGACATAGATGAAGTCCAGCTCCCCCCGCGCACCCGGCATCCCAACCTCGACGCAACTGGCGTCCCCCTCAGGCGAGAAAGCCGCCAACTTCACCGGCTGAACATCTAGGCCAATCGTCACTGCCTCCTCCATATAAGTTTCATACGCGAGCGCCGCGGCAACCGGAGGGCCCAGGAAGAAAGCGTCATCCAAGTAGGCAAAAATGACCACGCTAGGGTGTCTCTCCAAAACCCGCTCCGGCACCATCTGTAACGGGGCAGCCAAGTAAAGCGGCCCCAGGGGGTCCCCCTGCTGCGTGCCCTCCTTCGACTTGACAAACCGCATCACCTAGCCATCGACGCCCCCCAGCCGAAACCGCAGGTTCGCATCCACCCCATAACAAAGGTCCGTCCATGCCCACAACTCCGGGAAGTCCCGCGCGATAGCCTCAAACATTGCCTCACGGTGCACCGCATTAAAGGCATTTCTGGCATCTGCCTTGACATAGACCCATTCCGGGTGCCGGTCCAGGGCTGCCTGAACAGTGTGGACCCCCAAGTCCGCCCCTCCCTTCACCGCAACCCCAATCTGGGCCGCCCGCAGTCCACCATGCTCATCATCCCGTCGCCGCCCACAAAATCGAGCCCTGAAGGCCTTCGCACGCCGCCTGCATATGACCTTTGCCACGAGCTTCCGGAGAACTTCGCCACACGCAATGGGTCGGACGTTGACGCCGAGGTCGTTCTTCAGCAACGCCACTAACCTAGCGCCTGCCAACCACTCCCGAACCCCCGCCGGGGCCCGACCCGCCGCCAGATGGTTGCACACCTCCAGTAGTGCATCTCGCCCACCAGAGACATGGACTGCCCACATATGCTCCCAGCGCCACTGAGAGCTGCCTGGTCCCAAGGCCCGCGGCAAGTTACGCATAACAACATCGAACGTCATCTCATCCAGCTCAAGCGCCTGCTCCCGAAGCTCCCGCCGCCGATCCTCTCCCACATCTTGCCTCCTGCCTGTCCCTGCCGGGTGCAATCGCTCCAGCTTCAGCAGCGTCTCCTCCGTCGCCGGTGCCAGCTTGGCCAACTCCAGCCTTTTTGCTGCCTTTCCCAGCTGCCCCGCCTTCACCAACCGCACAGCATCTCAGAGCACCCGTTCCTCATCCGCCTCAGCCACAGCTCGTCAATCCCCCGGCACCTCCGCATGCAGCCCCTCCCACTCGCCACGCAGGAAGCGGGCGCAACGCTCCTTAATGACCTGGGCCACACCCTGCTTCACCCCCTGCTGGACCGGCTGAAGTACCAGGCGCGGGAGCAAAAAAAACAGCTTGTAAGCCTTGACGTCCTCTGTGTCCACCCGCGTCCTCCGAAGCGCGACCATCACACACTCGGTGAACAGTCCCCACAACTTCTTCGGCACCATCATGGAAGGGAAGTCGCTGACAGCGCACTCGTCGACACTCAATGCTCGCAGCCATGTCCACCCCGCCTCTCCAAGCCCATCCAGGTCCACCACCAAGCTATCGCCTCCGTGCTGCCCCTGCGCCCGCCCCTCCGCCCGTGGATCGCCCCAGCCCCCACTGCCGCCTCCCCCCTGAGCCGGCGCACAACGCTGAGCATAGCTAGCCAAACAGCCCCAACCCCGACCTTGGTGCTGCCGCAATCCAGTCTCTGAAAGGATATGCCCACAACTCTGCTCAGGGCACCGCGTTAGCCTCGCCACAGACAATAGAAGCCCCGATGCGTTAGGATGGCTCCGCCAACAAAGCTCCGTCAGGGCTCGTCTGCTCCCTAGGGCCCCCACCGAGCACCCCGGCACCGAGCAAACCACCTCCCCCACCCGTTGTCATGCACCCTTCCGCCCGCCACTTCCCTCGAGCTGCATCGACCCACCAGCCCCTCCCGAGGCGCCCCCCAACGGTCTCAATGGCCCTACAGCCCCTCCCACACCGACTGCATCAGCTCCGCGCTCTGCTCCCACCGTCACTGTTCCCAACCTACCCCCTGGACGCCCCCACCCGCCATCCCCATGGCCTCCCACCACCCGCCTGCCCCGACACCCACAAAACCACCCCCCAAGATCAGCACCCTCCCCTCGGAACGCCCCGACAGTTCCAGCAGTGACCGATGAGGGCCCTCCATGCCCTCTCTGCTGCTCACTGCCATCCCACCCATCCCAAATCATCCACCCCCGTTGCCCCACCCTCCGCTGGCCTCAGCCACGCCACCCGCACTCGGACCCGCATCCGCAACCGCACATCCCCATCCCCCAAGACAACCGCCGCCAACCCACACGCAGGCCCTTCTCCGCCTCCCTACTCTAGCTGTTAACCGTCCTCACCGCGATGCCACCCCGCCTGGACAGGAAACCGTCATGCTTACCCGGGCCTCTCGGCCTGTCCTCCACGAACACCTCCTCCCTCTCCGGGTTCCGATCAAGGTACTCAACCACAGCCGCCCCCTCCACAGATGCCCCCCGTGGAACCGCCCACCATACCAACTGCACTCACCTGGCCAATACACCTCCACCAGGGTGCCCACTGGCAATGCCACCACCGCTGGGCCCTCATCCTGCCCAGCCGATCTTCCACGATCAACACGCCCCTCATACGCCTGATTATTCTCCTGATTTTCAATATTCATGAAGTCTGAAGATAACCGCCAAGTGCCGCCCGCCACCAAACACCCAACCCCTATAAATCCTACCCCACGAGCTAAAACGACATTCAGACCCCATCGCCCTGAAATTAGCTGGCCGTGGCCTCAGGCGCCCGGCCCCTCACCCCGGGGAAAGGGGTGGGCCGGTGCTAACCACCAAGCAGAGTCTTCCGTCAGATACTTTAGGCAATAAGCTGGGTTGACCTGGAGGGTAAGCCCTCCTGAAGAGTATCCGAGCACTCCCTCAGCACTCATAACCCCCAAGAAGTAGAACCAACTCCTCAAAAACCGAGAAGAAGAACCGACCCGAAACTATATCAACCGCGCGGGAGGCTAAGACATCCGCGCCCCGAAGGTCACCGGTACCCTCGACCTGCTCCCCTACCGATGTAACATCTGGCAGTCGCCCGCTCTAGTATTCACAATATCCACAAATTCAGATATCCACAATATAAACAAAAAATACACAACCGAGGTTCCAGCCAACGAAGGCAACAGCCAACACCCTGCACCAAGAACCCCAGAAGGGATGCCAAGAAATCCCAGGAAAGGTCTGGACCGTAGAGAGCAACAGCAAGCGACGACTACCTCGCGGATCCGCCCTTACGGGCCCGGGTCCAGATCACATCCAACAGATCCCCATCTGGGCCCGCACCACCATGTACCCAAATCCCCAGCGTGGCAACCCCCGAACTTCGGGGCGCCGGGTTGTGTGTGTGTGCGTGACCAATCACAAAGGCTCGACTAGGGTGCACCGCTCCACGCGCTCTCTGGCGGGCATTTCAGCGGCAACATGATGGTCGGGACGGCGCCCAAATTCTTGCCTGGAAGAGCTTAGCTAGGGCGCCTTCCTCCCAATGATCTCCAGCATTGGCGGCGGCCCACACAGTCCCCTGAGTCGGCCACCGCACTTCAAACACGGTGAGGCATCGGGGGGAAGGAGGCACTCCGCTGGATGAGGTGCATGCACTGAAGGAAGGGGTGAGGGCATGCGTATGCAACTAAATGCAACCAAACATTGAACTTTTAACAGGAAGGAGTGCTCTACACGTTCAGTGAGCGGTTTGGGGCGCTGCAGAGCCTCGGATCGATCCCGTGGAGAAGCCGGAAACGCGAGGTGAGCGCCCGGCATTTGACGCGCACAAAACTGAGCATGTCGAGAGCAAAGTGCAGCAATCAAACACAGTCTGCGGTTACAATGATACTGCATCGAAGAAAGAGGGAGGCTTGAGAGATGAAAGAGCAGAGCAAGCTACGATGAGAAGGGCTGAGGGGATCTGGTCTGACCTGGTGGCCCGCTGCAGAGGGCCACAGAGCACGCAGCTCGGCCGCAGTCTGTGACGCTTGGCTGCCGAGGGCCTCCCAGTCTTGCCTGTAGCGCCGCCCCCTCTTTGCCCCCCTCCTTGTGCAAGCACCAGTTTGGGTACGCCCCAGGAACAACTGTTCTTGAGTCACTATTACTCGCCCCATTCACTATCAACATAGATATCACCTTCTCTATACTGGCAAAATCCTACGGGGGAGCGCATCGTGGCGCTTGAGGCCTTGAGGATGCCACTGATGCTCTGCCAGAAGGCTCGCAGACAAAAGGATGTGGCACCCAAGACTCAGTCATATGCCTACCATGGCAGGCGGATGCCTTATAGCCCGAGCACCGAGATTCCAATGTAGAAAGCGAGATCTAGAACAAGTAAAATCAACACACACAACTATGCCGACTGGTTACTCTTGGCATCCCTCGTCGAGGTGTGGCATGGTCGAAAGGCGCCACCTGGAATTGTTGTTGAGGCGAGTTAGCTCTTCCTGTACGAGCGTAGAGAGTGTGGTCTCAAGGTGGTCCAGTGGGCTCTTGTCCTCGATTTTTGTGAGTGTGTTCCATGCCGGACCACGGGGGGTCTCTTGAGGAGATGCCTGCGTTAGTGTGTTCGAGAATTAACAATCTAATGAATGCTCAACTCAGAATCAATGCAACAACTGGCGGACTGCTCAAAGTGCCTCTCCCCTGGAAGGTCGGAAAGCCGCACAAGGCGGACTGCTCAAATTGCCTCTCCCCTGGAAGGTCGGAAAGCCGCACAAGGCGGACTGCTCAAAGTGCCTCTCCCCTGGAAGGTCGGAAAGCCGCACAAGGCGGACTGCTCAAATTGCCTCCCCTGGAAGGTCGGAAAGCCGCACAAGGCGGACTGCTCAAATTGCCTCTCCCTGGAAGGTTGGAAAGCCGCACAAGGTGGGACTGCTCAAATTGCCTCTCCCCTGGAAGGTCGGAAAGCCGCACAAGGCGGACTGCTCAAATTGCCTCTCCCCTGGAAGGTCGGAAAGCCGCACAAGGCGGACTGCTCAAAGTGCCTCTCCCCTGGAAGGTCGGAAAGCCGCACAAGGCGGACTGCTCAAAGTGCCTCTCCCCTGGAAGGTCGGAAAGCCGCACAAGGCGGACTTCTCAAAGTGCC
>LGRX02015278.1:48331-59932 GCA_001247695.2 Cymbomonas tetramitiformis
CACAAGGCGGACTGCTCAAAGTGCCTCTCCCCTGGAAGGTCGGAAAGCCGCACAAGGCGGACTGCTCAAAGTGCCCCTGCGTAGTGTTGGAACGCAATCAGCCCCGCACACAGGTTGAGGGGCTTTAGGCGAGGAACAGACTGTAACTTTATTGCCACACAGTGCGAGTTGTTCATGATTTAAAGTTGATTGTCTGACTACCAGAAAATTAGAAGCAAAGCAATCTGAAGAGCATGGCATAGGTTACCCGTGTGAGCAGCTCCGTAGACTGAGCATCTTTTGACAAGGCTCTGAGGGCATGGATCTGATAGTAAACACCCGCCAGCCCTTCCTCGAAGTCAGATTCTAGAGTCACCTCGGGGCTTGCTCGCAGACCTGACAAACCTAAGGTGGGCCAGCGTCAGCACATAAATCTAAGGGCGGCCGGACTCACTGTTAAGGGGGGCCGGACTCACTGTTTGAGGGGTGCCGCCTCCATACGCATGTATCAGGGTTATGCCTCCAGTTGCACGTTTTAGAGGGGGGCCATCTCTGGAACTGAGTTTCAAGGGGAGCCGCCTCCAGACTCGAGTTCGAGGTAACCCTACGGACCTGCGTTTCGGGGGCAAGCTACGGACTCGAGTTTGAGGTAACCCTACGACCTGTGTTTTGGGGGCAGGCTACGGACTCGAGTTTGAGGTAACCCTACGGACCTGCGTTTCGGGGCAGGCTCCGGACTCAAGTTTGAGAGCGCCCCACCACCGGACTCGCATTTGCGGGACCGGCGTCCGGACGAACGTTTGGGAGGGGCCAGCTCCGGACTCGACTTTGAGTGGTGGGGGCTCCTGACTCATGTTTGAGGGGGCCCGCCTCTGGACTCGCATTTGAGGGGCGGCGCATCCAGACGTGAGGCTACCTCCAGACTTACGTTTTCGTAGGGGCCACGCCTCCACACTCAAGTTTATGAGGGGCGCCACCTCAGATTTCAGTCTGAGACAAAGTACTTTACTTTTTATTTTCATGTTACTTTTATGACTTATGCGCGGAAGGCACAACTAGGGACGAAGGCATGAGGGGATGAGCTGCGAAGCTGTAAGTGAGATGATGTCACCTCTTCCAAAAGCTGCTGCGCTGTTTTTCCACGTGCAGCGTTGACAGCTTTTACCTCCTGCCATCCCGTCGCAAAACGAAGGTGAACCCGTCAGGGCTTCTGAATGCCGAGCGTGTGCGACGTGTGCGTTAGGCATCGTGGGGCACCTCACCGCATAATTCTGCGCCATTTCCTGCGCATGCGCCGAGGAACCCTCAGAAATCTTCTTCATTGCGTCCATCAGCTCCTTCTCAGCTTGCTCACTGTGAAAGCGATCCCATAACTCCTCAAGCACAACTCGTGAAGCGCTTGACGGATGAAGTGCTTGCTGCTCCAAGTCTAGGTATCATGACTCGATGAGCAAGGACGCGAAGAGTATGTTGGCGTAACGCACGGCTATGAAGTGAAACGTCGTCACGTGCCAGCACGCGAAGCGCATGTTGGAGCGACGTTCGGCTATGCAGCGCTTGCCGCTCCGAGTCAAGGTATCCTGACTCGGTGAGCAAGGACGCGAAGGGTACTTTGGCGTGTCGCACGGCGATGAAGTGAGACGTCGTCACGAGCAAGGATGATCAGGGGGTAAAGACCGTACATGTGTGTAGGAATCGGCACCTCAGGTATACACAACCACAGACGTATGCAGACACGCGCGCGGGGATGGTTCGGGTGCTACTACAGCGATGCAAGCCCCTAGCAAGGCTGCACTGCTTACCATTCATCGCGAAGGCGACCTCGCGTTAAGAACCACTCTTGCTTTGCACTTGTTTCGCCCATCTTGGAACGCTGATTCTTCACAAAGCGTTTGAGATTTTTCATCTGCACAACGGCGAGGGCTCTGAGATGAGATGGACGCCACAAAGGGCGGCTTGTGATCGGTCAAATCTGACAACGCATAAAATCAAAGCAAAGCGATATCCTGCACCTTAGCCAAAATTGCGTCGCCATTGTCCTTCACCGCTGCGCTTGGCCCTTGCCCCGGACGAGCCCGAAACTCGCGAAGGAGCTGCAGGTCCCTGCGCCGAAGCCCCACAGCGCGTGTACAGTTCAAATCGCAATTTGTCATCGAAACTGCATCTCACGAAGATAGAGTGTGCAATATCTCCTGTAAGCAGCCTCTTGAAACTTCTCGCGCAGCGCAGCATGTAACTTGAGTAGTTCGCGACAGAGGATATACCTTCGCGGGCCTTTGGAAGCCATCACTTTCACGCGTTGAGAATATTTGTAAAACTTCTCTTAAAAACTGGGCAGAAGAGCGTTCAAGGTCCGCTGTCTGTCACGAGATTGCCGATGACTCGAAAAAGAGTTAACGCGCCTCTGGCCAGTCCTCTCCTGGCAGCTTTCGTCATTTATCTTCTCAGTACATATGGGCAGCTTGAGTCTCTTGTACATGCCAACATGCATGGAAAGCACGACAGTGTCACTGCACTGAACCGAAAGGAATGTGAAGGGAAGACCCTATTGCAGGAGGCTCCTGTCCTGCGTCAGATCGTCACTACTATCCCTTCGCTTGCTACAAGTAGTTGGACATGGAGTAGGAAGCATGCCGGACGCAAGCGGAGGACTTCTCGCTGTTGAAACATGCACTGATGAGCACTCGATTGCTCACTTCAGTCTTCGATTTCGGGTGATCGAGTCGCGCCTCGCGCGCCTTCCATCCGATCGTTTGAGCTTTACACTCTACACGTGGCTACAAGTAGAATCTGGTTACAAGTAGAAACGAGAAAAACGAAAAGGAAAAAAAAGTGAAAAACTATAGCTTTGCCGACACGACAGCCCATACTAGAAGGGAAAGGACCTGTGCGCAAGTGAAATGGATTCGTAGCGAGAGATATCAGGTAGCGATACTGAAGATGTCTGATAGCGATAGTGATGATGAATACGTTGAAGTAAGGTCAAACGTGAAGGGTATTGAGTTAACGGTGTCCAGAAGAAACTTGGAAAGAGAAGACTACGTTGACCCTTGCTTCTTCGATGAGGATTACAGCATAGCTGCCTCGACGGGATTCACTGTGTGGGATGGAAGCTGGGCTTTCATTAAGTTACTGAATACTATTTCGAGTGAAAATGGCCCAGCAGAAGAGTTTATTGCAAAACTTCGAGGCGCCAGGGTCGTCGAGCTCGGCTCTGGCACGGGTCTCGGCGGCTTGAGTGCAGCAGCAGCAGGATCACACGTTTTACTCACTGACCTACCACAAGTTACAGAAGGAATGCTGATCAAGAATATCGAAAAGAACTCCGGGGGCGAATTTCAAGGTATCCTTGAAAGCTATGGCGTAAACATATTGTTTGGCTCTTACTTCGTCAGCTCTCGGATGGCAGCGACCCTTGTGAAATGTTAGTATCAATGTGTCTATTTTTTACTTTCATATTTCAATTTTGTGTTGGTTGCTGCTTGTAAACCCTATTCTGCATTCTTTGCTTGTAATACGAACACGTTTCCTTTTCAAAACACGTTCTGGCTATGTGGATGGTCTTCAGGAATCGGTAGTGCGGAGGATAGTGGTGCTTGGCGGAACGCTGCTACTATCGGCTTGGGATCTGCGGCACCGCTATCGCTCGATTGGCGTAAGAGCATACAGGATCAAGTCGCCGAAAACGACCCACGCACTGCCGAACTGATCCTCGCGGTGGAAACTGTGTGGCTCATCGAGCTTATTGAACCTTTCGTGAACACTACAGTAGCGCTAATGCACGGAACAAAGAACCCCCCCTGTTACTTCTTGAATGGCGAAAGAGCAAAGGCAACTTCCGAGACTTTTGCAAGCATGCAGCAAGTGGCGACTGCTTTTGAAGATGCGGGATGCGTGGTGCGACAACTATGCGACATTCCAACGGACGACCCGGGCAAGCCAACCAAGCTGTACGAGATTAGATTGCTTGAGGATGTTTGATCCTCGGCACGATACCTTCTCACTTGATGTTGGTAAAAGCGAATGTCCACACCCTTGGGTACAATGTGGGAACAGAGCAAGCGAAACTTTCGTGGCCAGACCAATTCGAGCGGATCAGCTCACGCAACGGAGCTCTATTGTTCTTGCAGTTTGAGAACCCGGACGATAGGTGCCGGTTAGCATGTGTTGAACCTCTGCATTATTTCACTGTCGCCAGTATTACGATTTGGAAAGATTTAATTGAGTCTTCCTCCTCCTTGTCCCGAAGAGAGCATATCAAGCGAGGCCAGGCCACACAGCTTCCAATGCATTCTTGATAGTGGAATGCTGTTTCTTCAGGTGTGCACAATAACTGTGCATACAATTCAAATATGGACACGTGGCATATCAGTTGGATAGCAGTTCTAGTGTAAGAGCATAAACATGGGCAGTTCGAGTCAAGACCATGTGCGCCGCCTATCTTCTTCGAGACATCACTTCTAAACCTGTCTGGATCTTAAATCCTCATCAAATATGGATTTTACACCGAGCACTGCAAGAAGAGACTGAGAGTCAATATCTCTTCAAATAGATCGACGGGCACTCCCAACATTGCTATATTGTCATCGGTTTCGCACCACAGGTCAATGGAAAACATGCCGTCAAATGCTACACAGATACCACGAGTCTGCTTATATATCCAATGTAGTTGCCAGCTAGGACTGTGTTTGCTGTTTAGCTGAACTACAAAATCTTATTGCAATAACCCGATTGGAATGGGTATACTAAGATGGTGGGTAACCAGGTCTCCCACGGCAATATCAATACTGAAGAGGAGGCCTAGGGTTTGCATATCATTCTGCACCTATCCGAGTTCCTCTGAAACACATACCACACACACCACCCGCGCTCAATATATCTTCTCACGCGTCACACGGTTGCGTGACCAGACATCGAACGAATTGGCAAGTGTACTAGTTAGCAGCAGTTTGATGTGTTTTGCTTTTCACAACATAAACCTGTGACCTAAGCTAAGTGAACCAGCAGGATACCGTCTGATGCCTTCACCAAGTGGAGGAAGCGTAACAAGGTTCTCTCGGAAAACACAGGTGCCGGGAAGGAAGCTCGCACCTCTTAGTTTTGCCCTTTCTTCTCACAAGTGCTACCCCCGCATCTCGTTTCGCTGGCAGTGTCGGGCCTATCACCCCGATCTCGAAAACATTTGAATATGTCTAGGACAACATACGAGGCGGGACTATTTGCATCAGATCGAGCGAGTAGAACAAACATTTGTGTAACGGAAGTACCTTTGGAAACTTCGGTCGCACCTTGAACTTCGTTCTGCTGAATTTCGAATAAAGGCTCTCAGATCTCAAACCTAAATCCGTTGGATTCGGTATGTAAGCTATTGACAAGGAGGAGAAGTCGGGCTTGATAGTTTCCAATCAAGCCCGATTATAGATCTTATCGTTCTCGGAATCCGACAAGAAAATCTGGCACACCAAAAGATACAGTACACGCAAGCTTGAAGTCGTTTGAGCCGGGCAATACCGTGGAGGTGATTTCGGGTGCCAGAGTATTATTAAAAGTTGTGGTTTCTTTCAAAGAACTCGAAGATACAGTAGTAGGGGGATTTTCATCCCCGTGCATAGCACTCTGTAGGGGATCCTTGCGGGGAGACTTATCATCGAGGAGTCGTTGTCCACCGAGGGCTACAGACGGCGAGGCATCGACATCTTCCTCTTTTGTGAAGTCCGCACTACAGGGAGGAGTGTTATCCTGTAAGCAAAATCTAGTCCTAAGAGCGGAGAGGAAGTTTGGCTGAGGGGAAAACGTCGTAAAAATAGAAAAGTACATAGCATAGCTATGAAAGGCAATGGTTTCGAGGACTTCCTGAATCCTTAGTACGATGAGCAGCCTGATACTCTTGAATGACTAGGTTTCACCTTGTTCTGACCCCCATAACGTGCGTGAAGCATATCTATCTGCCTTCTTGCTGCGGCGAGACAGTGACCAATACTAGCTAAGTTATACTTGAAAATTGTTAACTGCGAACAGACTGCGGAGGCGTGTGGTCCGTACCCTGGGCGAGCTCTTCCGTTCGCTTGTTGTAATCTGCTAAAAGTTGATGCAATAGTCCTGAAATGTTTTAGACTCGCCTTCAAAAAACAGAATTCATCTAAACCCGAGTTCGGAAGAAGAGAAATATTTCTAACGCTGAAGACACCTGCTTCCTCTGGAGGGCGCGCCTCATCGTCCAACTTCACTAGACCTTTCGTCGGCGGAATGCTGAAAAGACACCTCAGACTATGTCAGCAAGGAAATTGCCGCAGAAATATGATCCCAGTTATCAATTTGACTGCCGGCAATAGTAGATTGGATGCAAATGACGAGTGTGGCTGAAGGCCCGACAACGGTGCACGGCAAGGGTGCAGTACCGAAATTTAATATTCAAATGTCCATGAGTGATTTGGCAACGCGCTACCGCATCCCCTGTCAAAGCGTCATGCGCTATACATAAATTTTGCTGGACAGCTTTCATTAACCATTGAACGAGTTGCTGCCGTGTTGTTCGTAGTCCCGCCTACAGCATAACACACAATACAATGTCAGCACCCTCTGGATACCGCAGAGAGATGAACAAGTAACGTGACACGCACCAAAGCGTGCCGCATATCTTCAATGTTAAATTGTGTGCGGAACGCATGGCCCTTCGAGTTTGTGGCGAAAAATATAACGTCGCTGTCAACCATAACTAGCTTATATACAAATATTTCCTCGTCCTGGGAGCAGGTTCCATAAAGGTATGTCTCGGGGATGCACTCGTCCATGGCTCTAATATGTTGTGACTAACAACTCGAATAACGGAACTGAATGACCCAGGTCAGAACCTCCCGTGCGGGGAAAACATATACTAGTGAGTGAGAGAGTGCAAAGTTACTCAAGTTCGTCTCATCCAGAGCCGAGAGCGAACATCACATGCGTTCCGTTGGAACATGCGTTGAACCGCTTTCATATCATACATGATACTAGCTACTACAGTACTGTACCCGTACTGTGGGTGTTCGCGTCATGTTTGCGTCATTGAATAATTTACTATAAAAAAAAGAACGCAAGCGAAGGTTAAACGTCAGATAGCGTAGTTTTTTAAACACCTAAAAAAATCGCTTCTGGTCTCGTTTTCCCAACCTGTGAGTACGGAAGAAAGAATTCAGAAGTTCTGAGCAATTGCTTACTATTGTAGTCCAAGGTCCACCAGAGAATTCAGCCATTACTTACTTTAACATGTCGCCCTCTAAAGCGCTACTGTATTGAGCAGTTTGGTAGTTCCTTCAGAGATGTTTTTAGCCTGCATAGTATGCCTCATAGGGCATGTTTCTATCCGGCCCACTCCTCGCCACCTCGGTCATTTGATTCCAAACGAATATGTTGACTACAAATCATGGTCCAAGTGATCTAACTTGCCCCGAAATAATCATCTTGCATTTTATCTCACGTCTTGCATTATGATATAAAAGCCGACATTATTTTGTAATCATGGTACACCATAGAGATGTACTCATCGGCAGCTTGCTCTTCCTCGCCGTCCTCACATACTTCCAGAGCGCAACGTCGCCTTCAGAGACGAGTGCATCCCTGTTAGAGCAGGAGAGTGCGGCGTACATAAGATCGGATCGCTTCTCGTCTACAGAAAGTTTCGACGAAGCCGGTGATGAACCAAGTGCAAAGCTGCTGCGCGCGAGTGCGCGACGCGCTGCTGCAAAGTTACGGAGCCACTCGCAAGCTGACGACATCGATGAAGATGCTACAGACACTGCTCCCGTCGACTCAGCGACCTTCAGGTATGTTTCCCCCCTCAGGAGACCCCTCTGAAGGGGAGATCGTCCCTGCCCTCCTTGGAAAGACCCACGAGGCAAGGCTGAGAATGTCCTTCCCCTGAGGCGAGTCCCTCTGAAGGGAAAATCGTCCGTCTCCAGTTCGAAAGACCCAGGCCGCAAGGCATGAAGTGTGCCTTCCCCTTTAGGAGAGCCTCTGAAGGGGTGATCGTCCCCCAGAACGAAAGACCCACACGTTGAGACTTCAAGTGTGCCTCCGCCCTCTTGGAGTTCCTTCTGAAGGGAATTTCGTCCTTGACCGCGTAGAAAAGACCCATGCTCGAACCTTCCCTCGAATACCATCAAGATCACGCAAACATACATATAGCGATTCTTATGCCGCTCTTTGGTGCAGGGCAAGTAAGAGTGGGAAACCCCACTTGAAGGGGGATTCCACTCAAGAAAAAGGGCAACGCGAAGCTCATAAGAAGGCGACCACAGCTCATGATGCTGAAGAGGCCAGAGCATCGAGAGGTCAGGCGAAGCACTTCTCCGAAGGGACGAAGGCACTAGAAGCTTCTGAACCTGACGAGAAAGGTATTTCGCCCGTTTTGACTGGAGATCCAACCTTCGAGCATACCAAAAGCTAGTAGGTTTTCCCGTACCAAACCGTGTGAATATCCTCGGTCAGCCAGCGGCAGTTCTACGATGCAGGTCCCACAAAGAGATGTTGTGCGATGTTGCCGAGAGGGCCCTTGCCACCCCACTTGTCGTCTATTCAAGGGTGGCGGCCCGCGCGATGTTGCCGAGGGGGGCCTTGTTGTCTTTTATACATCTTGCCATATCTCCACACGCAGCACGTGCGCGCGGCCCGGCCCTTCGTCCCCAAGATGGCAGACCGTCAGCTTTTGTCTCGAGCGGTGCATCATCACCTGATCTGCTCACACTCGTAACGGAGATGATGGCTGAGGTGATGATGGCCATGTTGCACCTGGGTGGCTCGCTCACTTTCGCGCTCTCTCGGAAGCGGGTGTCAGGCGCGAAGCCGAAGAAGGGTAAAATGGAGGATCAGCACCCCCATCATGCTAGCACTCCGTTCCGGTGGGCTATGAACCTGGCGGACGAGGGAGAGAACCTGACCGAGGAGGAGCTGGCGGCGAGGGAAGCCTTTATGCTGGAGCGTGCCAATACCACCGCGCGCATGGCGGTGGCGCTCCAGAGCTGGCAGAAGCGTATGTCGGCGGCCTCGGAAGCGGGAAACCTCACCGAGATCGTCACCCTCGGTCTCTCCGCACTCAATACTACCCAGCTCATTACGAATCGGGTCCGTGGGCTCTCCGCCCCTGCCTTCCTAGTCGCCAGCTCACTCACCCAGACTCCAAATAGGTTATGGGTCGAGAGATGTGGATGTGCATTCGTGGAGGAGGTTCCTTGGCCGTGCACGGATCTCCAACCTCGCGCGACGTCGCATGAGCTGGTCCTAGACTATGGCTGCAAAAGTGGCATGCCCAGAGTTGTGTGAGCCGGCTGTCAGGGTTCCCTGCACGTAGGAAGACTCTGAAGGTTGTGCCTTTAATGAGGATGCCGCTCTGGGGGTGATTCAGGCACAGTTTGAGGTGTACCATGCGTCGCGGAGAAGGTCGCACTTGCGGTACTTTGTGGACATGCCGGCGAGCCTGGACAGCGAGACTGGCTCCAAGGTGACATGCCTCCCCTAGTGCCCTCCACCTCCAAGGTGACGTCCGCCCCCCGCAGTGCGCAAACTGCATCAGAGGCGACTCTTCCTCCCCCCCAGATTCCACCTCTGCCACCAAGGTGAGCATCTATCCCCAGCATCCATCACCACCTCCTTGGAAACATGTACCCCTCCTGCGCACACGGTCAACTCCAAGGTGACACCCCTCCCCTCCCTCCCAGTAGTGCTTGCCGCAGCCTCCCAGGGGTCTTACGCCCCCCTCTTGCCAAAGCAACATCCCCCCCTTCACTCAGTGGCTGCCACCGCCTCCAATACAAAATCCCCCCTCTCCTGGTTCTCGCCGCCGACCCAAAGATGGCATGACCCCCATAGCGCCCACCCGTGGCTTGTATGGTATCCATCAGTTTCTCCAAGGTGGCGCTCGATCCATAGCACCTATCACCACCTCCAAGGCCACGCATACCCCACCCTCGCTCCCATTTCCAAGGTGATATTCACCCCCAAGTGTCAAACCCCACCTCAAAGGTGAGCCCCCCCCACCTCAGCCCTTTGTGCCCACTGGTGTCTCCAAGTTGAGGCTCCTTGGTGACCGCCATAACCTTCTCGAGCACACACCTGTCACGAGGAAACTAGAGCTCAGTCTGAGCACAACGTGGTAGAGACAATTAAAGAGGGTTGGGCGTTGGCAGGATCTCATCCGGAAAGCGAAATGTGTCACGTATTCCCGCAACAATCCACTGGTAGCTGCTATGGCCTCTCCTGCGATTGCCCCGCTTTAGCTCAGATTCCTTCTATGGAAATCGGCCACGGAGAATCCCAATCGGATAGGACAACTTTGCTGCTGCACAGTACCCTGCTCAGTGTGGCTGCTGAGTTCATTAGGGAATTTATGTGGAAGAATGCATCTGTCGTCATGGAACTTGTAATGACCTGCCTAAGGCTTGCCTTCCCATTGTAGTTTTAGTCTTGGACTGACGCAACATGCATTAGGGTTTGTGGTTGGAACGATGACCAGGGAAGTGATTAAAGTACCGCTTCCAACGTTAGGTTTTGTTGGCGTGGAGCTAAGCAACATACGTTTGGGTTTGTGGTTGGAATGATCACCTGGGAAGTTCGTGAACAACTGTTTCATATGTTAGGGTTTGTTGTCACGGAGTCCCACAACATGCATTAGGGTTTGTGGTTGGAACGATTACCTGGATGTAAGACACTTGTGTTAGGGTTTTGTTGTTGACAAGTGGCAATTTGCTCGGCATGATTCTGGAGCATTCGTTAGGGTTTGTGGAGAACAGGTTATGGTCAATCAGCACGTTGTTGCCTCCCCAGGGTCGGTGGCTGGTGCGTGGTGTTTGGAAGGACTGTAATCACAACTGCTGCGATCCCAAAGGATTGGCAGGTGACGTGTCCGCATCAGTAGCAGGCTGTCGCTGCGATGATTATGGGTTGCAGTCGACATGCGGTGGTAGGTTGGCGAGCCTGAGGTTCAGAAGTGGGCTTGGCCCATGATCGACCGCTACAGTCATCAGGGTGGGTGGGTGGGGGGCACGCGGTGGGCGGTCCACGGCATGCACCAGGGCTGTGGCACAACACAATGCGCCATTACGCAGGCCATCGATCCTTGTTGGTGATTGGTTCGCGCCATCGATACTTGCTGGTGATTGGTTCGCGCATCGTGAGGTGGTGGTGGGCTGTGAGCCCCCAGGGACGACGGCACGGTGTGCGCACAGTGAACAGCACTTCGTGCACGGTGCGGTACATGTTTCCTCGGAGCATTCTGCCCAAGCTCCCAGAAGATGACGCCACGTGGAAGCACAGCTCTTGCGCCGTCGTTGGAAACTCCGGCAGGTGCATGTCCCGCCGCGCCTCACGTCTAGAAACAGTTGATGATAACTCATCAGCTTAGTTTGAGTAAAAAGCGAATCGGTCCATTGGAAGCTCCTTGGCTCTCAACTGCTCATCCTGCAGCGCAAGCCGGCGCGGCCCCTCCGTCCCGTTGGAAGCTCCTTGGCTCTCAACTGCTCAACCTGCAGCGCAAGCCGGCGCGGCCCCTCCGTCCCGTTGGAAGCTCCTTGGCTCTCAACTGCTCAACCTGCAGCGCAAGCCGGCGCGGCCCCTCCGTCCCGTTGGAAGCTCCTTGGCTCTCAACAACTG
>LGRX02015279.1:0-14072 GCA_001247695.2 Cymbomonas tetramitiformis
GCTCTTATGGGAGCAGCAACGCGCGACGACGAGGCGCAGCGCAGGCGCAGGCGGTCATGCCTCGCGTGTGCGGGTATTGCAGGATTGAGAATCAAAATGACGTGTCACTGAGACACGCCATTACCTATGTATGATATATTGACCCGTCCGCTATCATTTATGAATATAATACAACTACACATATGCACCTTCAGTGCGTATTTATTATTTATTATTTTCGTATACCTGAAACCCAACGTATATCGAACATGTGCATATATGCATACTCGATTACATAAAGTATGCATATATTGGATATCGATTATATATCATGTGCCGCATCCAAAGATATTGCATGGGCATTACAATACTGATCGTCTACCATGCGGGTATATATATACGAAGTTTATATACTTCGTAATAGATATATCCGTTATCCAACGGTGTCGCAGCGCCAGCGCTCCATCTGATACTGCATCCGCTGCGCATGGCGCACATGTATTTACAGCCTTCGTCGCTAAACTGCATAAACGCAGTGGCAATTCGTGCAGACATTTCTGAGTTTATATGCATTGTGTGGACGCGCATACATGCTACAATTATAAAGATACGCAAGTGGCACAGCGTGCTTCCTTTTAATACATTTAACTCCCTTCACGCAGGATGTATGCGTCCCGATGTTTTCCGGGGCCCGCTGTATAGTGGGTGCACCATGTTCTATTTACATTGCTCAGGCCATATCCTTGGCTCCGGCACGTGGTAGATTATCAATTTATATTTGCAGACGTCGTGCTCGCATGTCGCGATGCGATCTAGCGGGCTCCCTTCTACATCGTCTGCATGTCGAACACGCATGGTGCAATTGTGAAATACATCTGCCCACAACTCGCTTCATGTATCGCAACTGTCGAGCTTGCATGTCGGTTGGGATGCATCCAACGGGATTTCTGCCATGCGGATGGGAGACGATGCATGGGTGTATACAATTTCAAATAAAATTTCAATTATGATCATCAAGCAAATATAAAAGCAAATGGAAATGCGCAAACATCCCGCTCTGGATGCATCGCGACAGCGACATGCAAATGCGGCAGTTGCGATATGGAAACAAGTTATGAGCTCGTGCCTTATAATATCAGCTATCGATACATACTCCATGCATTGGCTAGGGATCGAAAGTCGTGATATGATATAAATTGTAAACGTGTACTGTACAGCTGAAGAGGCACCGAAAGCAATGATGATACATTCGATATTGACAATAATTTATATGCAATGCATCGTCATCTAGGTATTTTCGATACAACTTGAATTTTACCAATTCCAATACTTTCAACGTTGACACACACATCATAGTATATAATAATAATATAATACTAATATAATAATAATATAATAATAATAATATATAATAATATATTATAGTATATAATAATAATATAATAATAATAATAATAATGATAAAATAAAAATGAATCGTATAACGTAGGAGGAACGTATATCGTAGGTAAAAATTAGTTGGAGGAAAAATTGAAAGGACGACGACCGCTGATGGCACGGTCGCGGTCGGGGCTGCCCTTGTAAACCCAGGCAAGCCCGCCTGGTTTGACGAGGCTCAAGCGACACAAAGGCCCCTAAGACGAGGTCCGCAGCGAGCAACCGGATCCATTTATGTCCTTCGTGGACACGCTGCTCTTATGGGAGCAGCAACGCGCGACGACGAGGCGCAGCGCAGGCGCAGGCGGTCATGCCTCGCGTGTGCGGGTATTGCAGGATTGAGAATCAAAATGACGTGTCACTGAGACACGCCATTACCTATGTATGATATATTGACCCGTCCGCTATCATTTATGAATATAATACAACTACACATATGCACCTTCAGTGCGTATTTATTATTTATTATTTTCGTATACCTGAAACCCAACGTATATCGAACATGTGCATATATGCATACTCGATTACATAAAGTATGCATATATTGGATATCGATTATATATCATGTGCCGCATCCAAAGATATTGCATGGGCATTACAATACTGATCGTCTACCATGCGGGTATATATATACGAAGTTTATATACTTCGTAATAGATATATCCGTTATCCAACGGTGTCGCAGCGCCAGCGCTCCATCTGATACTGCATCCGCTGCGCATGGCGCACATGTATTTACAGCCTTCGTCGCTAAACTGCATAAACGCAGTGGCAATTCGTGCAGACATTTCTGAGTTTATATGCATTGTGTGGACGCGCATACATGCTACAATTATAAAGATACGCAAGTGGCACAGCGTGCTTCCTTTTAATACATTTAACTCCCTTCACGCAGGATGTATGCGTCCCGATGTTTTCCGGGGCCCGCTGTATAGTGGGTGCACCATGTTCTATTTACATTGCTCAGGCCATATCCTTGGCTCCGGCACGTGGTAGATTATCAATTTATATTTGCAGACGTCGTGCTCGCATGTCGCGATGCGATCTAGCGGGCTCCCTTCTACATCGTCTGCATGTCGAACACGCATGGTGCAATTGTGAAATACATCTGCCCACAACTCGCTTCATGTATCGCAACTGTCGAGCTTGCATGTCGGTTGGGATGCATCCAACGGGATTTCTGCCATGCGGATGGGAGACGATGCATGGGTGTATACAATTTCAAATAAAATTTCAATTATGATCATCAAGCAAATATAAAAGCAAATGGAAATGCGCAAACATCCCGCTCTGGATGCATCGCGACAGCGACATGCAAATGCGGCAGTTGCGATATGGAAACAAGTTATGAGCTCGTGCCTTATAATATCAGCTATCGATACATACTCCATGCATTGGCTAGGGATCGAAAGTCGTGATATGATATAAATTGTAAACGTGTACTGTACAGCTGAAGAGGCACCGAAAGCAATGATGATACATTCGATATTGACAATAATTTATATGCAATGCATCGTCATCTAGGTATTTTCGATACAACTTGAATTTTACCAATTCCAATACTTTCAACGTTGACACACACATCATAGTATATAATAATAATATAATACTAATATAATAATAATATAATAATATAATAATAATATATTATAGTATATAATAATAATATAATAATAATAATAATAATGATAAAATAAAAATGATCGTATAACGTAGGAGGAACGTATATCGTAGGTAAAAGTTAGTTGGAGGAAAAATTGAAAGGACGACGACCGCTGATGGCACGGTCGCGGTCGGGGCTGCCCTTGTAAACCCAGGTAAGCCCGCCTGGTTTGACGAGGCTCAAGCGACACAAAGGCCCCTAAGACGAGGTCCGCAGCGAGCAACCGGATCCATTTATGTCCTTCGTGGACACGCTGCTCTTATGGGAGCAGCAACGCGCGACGACGAGGCGCAGCGCAGGCGCAGGCGGTCATGCCTCGCGTGTGCGGGTATTGCAGGATTGAGAATCAAAATGACGTGTCACTGAGACACGCCATTACCTATATATGATATATTGACCCGTCCGCTATTATTTATGAATATAATACAATCACACATATGCACCTTCAGTGCGTATTAAATATTTTTATTTTCGTATTGGCGCAAACGCTTCTATTATGTAGAATATAGTCACCTACATGCATGTACTTTTGTGCACCGTCGGTGCGTATTTATTATTTATTATTTTCGTATACCTGAAACCCAACGTATATCGTTGTGGATTTTTTTGGTAGATTTGAACGATCGTTAATCTACCACTGGGAATATACGTGTGATGTTTATACATCATAAACGCTGCTCGCATGCATGCGCTCCCAGCCGACGCACCGAAGGCGCTTTATAACGTATAGTTAGACCCGCACACCGCGCAGTAACAACCTCACCTCACATCGGTGTGTTTCACATTGGCGTTGCGCATCTAACACATTCGAGTCGATGTTTCGTATTTAACAGGTGATGTGCGTGTCTCACACGACATCTGTTTCATATTGAACATATAACGTTTATGTCGCTCATATCTAACATATTAAACCAAGGCGTTCCATGTTTAACACATAAGGGCTGGGTCACATATTCAATATATAAGATTCGAGTCTCATATTTAACACATCACATCCGTGTTCCATATTTGACACGTTGGAATTGGAACAGCGAAGCCAAAACATATTGTCTTGAATATGGAGCATACATTTAATGTGTTATATGATTTATAGGATGTGGAGAAACGTGTGTGTGTGTTGTTTTTCTCTCCCTATTTTAGACATAGAGGAATATATGCACCTTCGGCGCGATTATACATTTCAGCAGTTTAGCTTGCGCGTGTAGACATGTTAGAGGACGATGACGATGTGTCGATTTTTGTTTTCATTGTACCAATAGCCATGCGTTCACGCATCGCGCCTCCCTATATACGCATACATGTGTAGTCATTGCTTGCTCGATATTGGTTCCAGCGCATGGGCGAGTCACTTAATCTAGTCACTCGAATGATTAATCAATGCATATTTCTGCCGAGAGGCCTATTCTTAATCAATGCATATTTCTGCCGAGAGGCCTATTCTTTCTAATGGTGTATACATCTGGACAACATTCGGGATCGTGCTCTAAAAGTCTTGTTATAATAAACGTATTTTATTATTATTAAATTAATCTCATTTTATGTCCTTCGTGGACACGCTGCTCTTATGGGAGCAGCAACGCGCGACGACGAGGCGCAGCGCAGGCGCAGGCGGTCATGCCTCGCGTGTACGGGTATTGCAGGATTGAGAATCAAAATGACGTGTCACTGAGACACGCCATTACCTATATATGATATATTGACCCGTCCGCTATTATTTATGAATATAATACAATCACACATATGCACCTTCAGTGCGTATTAAATATTTTTATTTTCGTATTGGCGCGAACGCTTCTATTATGTAGAATATAGTCACCTACATGCATGTACTTTTGTGCACCGTCGGTGCGTATTTATTATTTATTATTTTCGTATACCTGAAACCCAACGTATATGAAGCGTCGTAGAGCGGGTTTTGATACAGTCATCACTAGTAATTAAATGGGAGATTTGCTGAAAAGAATTTGCGGTCGCGACGCGATAGATTTGAAGATATGGTACCCGCATACACCGTAGATTTGATAAAAGTCGTACCATACACCGTAGACTTAAATAATCGTCAAACTCTTGAATAATCTACTTACTTTAGGTATACTTACTTTAGGTATATCGACCGTCGAATGAAAAATGTTCTAGTCGCCCAGAGTACTCAGATGCGCGCGATGACCTAGCTGAGCACAGTACTTGTTACCAGCACTGAAGTACAGAAGTAGGACACAGCTGCGGTAGAAAATTGCTTTAGGAGAGCTGACCGGAGATAGCTGAATTGGGGAAACGAGGGAAGAGATTTTGCTGGCGGTCGACAGGTCCGGATTGATTTTCGATTGATCGAACTGTCTAGACCGGATCAAAGCTCTCGACCGCTAAAAACCAAGCGTCTAAGAGCATCTGTGTCTTCCGTGAAACGACTTCCTCCGCGTTGATAATCGAAGAGCGCCGAGAGCTCGCTCGTGCAGACCACGCGTAAAAATGAGCGGGCCGAGAGTGTAAATCATCAATGTCAGAATGATACTCGCTTAGCCGCGTCCATTTTGCTCGCGATCTGCTCAATAAAAAATGAAAGGGCTGCGTTAACGAAACTGCACAATACTTCACTTTAACATCTACTCGATTGTACATGCCAAGATAGATGCAGGTATCTATGACACAACCGGTAGCCAACCGATGCAACAAGCTCATATTCCCTGGAATAAGCAACAATACATTACCCCACAAGAGGCAAAGAAGTACGAAACGCGCAATGATTCATAAAAAATGGAGAAGAATCATCCTACCGTCAATACCCATAGCTGCCCTTATCTATTTTGGCGTATTGTATACGAATCCGCTAATTGCAAACGCACAGGTAAGTCCCGAGGCTAATATCGGGGAAGGGTATACGCCCGCATATTTTTCACAGGTTTGTCCCCGCCAGAGTGGGCGGGGTCGAGACACGCATATATATAGCATGTCCTGCATTCAGCACCGCCACTGCAACTGCGATACACAGATTCCGGTCATATAGATAAGTGCTAATTTCCGCCCACCAAACGACATTCTTGGCTTATACCAGCATATTCAAAGTGCTGTTACACCGCTACCTTGCTTGTATCCGCAGCATATCTACCATGGCAAATTCTTCGACAACTGACATGCGAAGCCGCGGCGGCGCTACGGCTGCGACACTGCTGATGTTATTGATTATGATGTGCAGTGATTATGGCGCGGAGATTTGCGGTGCGCAGCAATCTACTACGCCGATTTCTCGAGATGTCGCCGTGGAGAGAGCCCTTCGCGTGATCGAGCGGTTTAACCCCCTTATCTCGCAGTTGAAGTTTCCATGCGACGACGCGTTCCAACTCCATGACAGCTGCGTGGACATCATCGAGAAGGTCCCAGAACTGTTGGCCAGTGCCGTGCATGGAGAGTCGTTTACACAAGTGGGTCAGAGTACTTTTTCGCAACTCTCAGAGATATGCACGGCATGCGATACCCAAACGCTCGTTTCCGCGCTGAAGAACTTGCGCGCAACGTATCCGGCAAGCGCAGCTGACGACACCTGCGATGGCGCATTCACCTCCCTCGGGTCTTTTGGGCCCGAAACGCTGGAGGTTTTGCTGATCGGCATGTGTCAGAAGAACGAAGCGCAAGAGTACTGCATGTCTCCCAATATTCTGCCCGCCGCTATAGATGCTACGGGGATCGCTACCGCGTTGGCATCCCCTGACGTCCAGGAGGCTCTCTCGTCCCCAAATCCAAGCCCGCTTGCACTCATGCGATACTTCAACCTGCGCGAGATTTGCCAAGGTACGCCTAGCGAGTATTCTCTGCGCTCGATTGCGTGCCCAAACGACTTCCTCGCGTGCCAGGTGTTCATCGATCACTTCACGACGTAGTCACGCAACATGTTGATGATAGATTTCGCAAACCAATCACACATATATACATATGCACACATATACATGCACTATGCAGACACATCGATGGCGGGAATCTTCACTGGACACTAGGGCATCCAACTAGCTTATTCGAGGAAACATCACGACATCCATGCGGACCTCGCATGCATCTCAGCCGCACAAACGTGATCACCTTTGGAAAGTGATTATTCATTTCGGTGCGTATACGTATTTTAATAGTTACGAGATCTTTGGCGCGTCTGCATTTGACAAATGACAATTGACAGTAAGAGCGCACCAACCCGTAGATGGTATGCACTCCTGTGCGGCTATATATTACTGGACACGCATCCTCACCCTCACCCGCACAATTAAACTCACACGCACTGAGCACTAATCACAAACACACACGCACGCAAAATCAACCTTACACCCACTCCGTCTTTTAATTGTGCACACTCACCCTCACACTCACCCTCACCACCAAAACCTCTAATATATATCCATGTATGCACTTATGTGATAACCTACACACACGTACGCGTGTGGGCGCTGTTGCTTGCATCATATATTTCACCATGCCGTATGCGCACATAGTAATTCACCCGATGAGGCCAACACACGGCGTTTGTGCACAGTTACTGCCAATTGATTGTCGCTGTTTTGAGGATGGCAACATGTTGATATACACTGTTGTAGTATACAGCACGATGCTTCGAATTTGTCAGTCATTTGCATATTTGCAATATGATGTTTGGACAATGACTGCTGTTGCTGGCGCCCGGGTGCGTCGACAGGGTTTTCTTCTGCCGGGTGCTGTGCGGGGAATGCGTTGGCCTTCACCAAAAGCATGCTCGACTTGAATTGCATGGGGAATTATGGCCAATACGTTAACCTTGTTACCACTTTCTGTTCGCGCATTAGCCCTATTGCTGCTGCATGCCCAACGTATAATGTGCCTGCAGTCACCGAACCAGCTGCATGCCGAGGTTTTGATCTTCAGCGCGAGCTGCAGCAGCTGGAAACAGTCAGGCCCATTAGCGAAACAAAATATGCAAACTGCACCGTCCCACAAGGAGCATGCCCCAAAAACGACTGTGAGCTTTACTTTTGTACCGTAATCACTCCTCCACCAGAAGATGAAAGTACGGATGACGGCCGATAAGAGTTGGCTTCTGAGCTTTGCGCTCACGATGCAGTGGTATGAAACACGATGCAGTGCTCTCTGTGCGCAGTTATCTCGCTTCTAGTACAGCAGAAAGGCGAGATGCCTCACTAGATCTTAGATGCCTCACTGAATCCAAATTTGACCTATTTCTCACAGTCATATTATTGACATTATTATTGTGTTGCCCTTGATTTATTATATTCAGTTCCACAAACACACACACAAATACACACGGACACTCTTTCATGTACTCATGTGGCATATGGAAGCATTCGTACCCTTATATTGATAAGAGATAATGGCATATCTAGCAGCCATGCCATCCATGTGAGTGATGCTACACTTCTATAATGAAACATGCTGTCTTCTTTAGTATCCAATATATAATTCGGTTCAAATGCGTTTCTGAATGGTACGGCACATTTCACTAATGTGCATTGAGAAACATATGCCTTTGTTATTACAATCAGTGAAATTGATACACTAGCTGAAGTAATTTTGGCAGTGGCATTTAGTAAGTGGATGTAAAATGATGAACAGTTGATAAGAGTTTGTGCCCGTAAACAACATATGGACTGCCTGCGCAAAGGAAGTAAGGTACCTATGGACGGCCTGTTCAAACTTGCTTTGCGCCCATTCAAGATCAGACATTGACTTTGCGCAGTTTAAGGCATGCTTTCGGGCCAGAACAACGACAGTATTCAAAATAGCAAGATGATGTCTCAAGCGACATAGGGTGAAATGCATCCTGGGAGTTTGCTGTCAATACACCAAACAGGTACATCAGGTGTGTCTGCCAACCTGATAAAGCAGATTTATGTACATTAATACAAAACGCATCCAATATTGATTATGTTTGCACAATTATCTTGGCAATTTGAGATTCGAAACAAATCCTTGTACACGCACCTTTCACTGGCAAAAAAAAAAATTGAACATACCGAAGTCGCACAATTACCATGCACATATGACATATCTTATGTCACTCGCAACGTCTCCTCCTTTGTATCCCTTTGAAGTTGTATGAGATTAATAAGGTATAGATACAGTTCACTGTAACGCGCGTAGTCAACCTGGGTCTCACATCCGTGTGCTTACAATAACTACCAACTTAAGTTTGACAGAAAATTCAGCACAGAAAGTTTCGTGAGTGTGATAAGAGTATATAAATGTAATAATATTGGAATTGTATGTCAAGCGTGTACCTACGATTTTGCTCTTATCAGCTGATGTGAATGATGATGATGGGTTGCACAACACCGACAGTTTTCCAAATCTCTCTCAGTCTCAATCCTCTCCAAGAGAGAAATGAAGGGGAGGATATTGTGTATATTCATGCTGAGCGATTAATTTCTCCATCTCCTGCATTAGAAACGCAACACACAAATCACGCACAGTCAGGGACAGGGAATCAGCCTTGTTACAGCGCATTTGTGGCTGCACGCTGTATGTTCAGCAATCCGAATATGCTCATAGGTGACGATTTACGCCCTTGGGTGCGAGATGAACAAAGAAAAGCGCAGATAAAGCAATTTTCAGAAATAATATGGCCGCGGAGAGCTGCCCTAAGTGTCCCCCAATCCCAGTGCACACAGCATGCTAAGAAAGTGCCCAACTTGCGAGAGATTCGCAATTGTGAGCATCACCTGCACAGTATCATCCCACGATTCTGGATTCAAATCCGGGTGCCAGAATCGCATCAGGAGGACCACCCGCGCGCCACTCTCTGGAGCGCCATCATGCCACACCTGTACCCCACACTAATTAGAGCATCTGAGCCCTTTCTCCCAAGAGGAGAAAAAAAGGTTTCAGAATCGGAGCCGAAGTCCGTCCGCTCGCCTGAGAACCCATTCCGAAGATAGTGCATTTCATTTCCATTCAAGCGAAGATGCATTTTAGCACTATAGTGTTTTAGTGGTTCCAAAGATTGGGGTCGATCGGCCAGAGCAGCAGAATGTCAATAGCAAGAAGTCAGCGGACCAAACAAATCACAAATTCCGATTATCTCTTCTTCTTTTGGAGGTTTCATCGACGAAACACCGTGAGTTACTGGCGACCCAACAAAACATGTTCCGACCTCTTCACCCGGGATGATTTTGCTAACAGTTCTTGAGACTGGGAGAAGGGAGATCCCACCTCGTGCTCGTAGCTATCATCGAAGAAGAGGCACTTCCCGGGCTGCCACGCGCGCGTCTCTGCACCAACGCGCAGCCGGCATCCCTGCTCGCACCTTCTTCCATATGAGCGCTGAGCAGACGCTGAGCACCGCACATCATCCGCTACAGAGCGCTAATAAAGGCATTGGCTTCGTAGAGTTGCCTGTGAAGCAGACCTTCAGACTAGCAGGGACTCTGGATGCTAGTAGCACAGGCACACAGAGGGAGGGCCAAGCAAGGCATGAGGGGGCAAGGAGATAAAAAGAGGTGGTGCACAAAGGTACTAGGGAGTGGAAGCGGAGAATACCACAATGAGAAGATAAATCGGAGAGGGAAGGGTACAATGAAGGGGTCAGAGGGGTCAGCAGGGGTTAGAGAGGGGAAAGAGAAGAGAGGGCGAGCAGCGAATGCAAAGGCGATTTGAGGGCAGAGCGCGAGTGAAAGCAGATGAGGGGAGAGGACGTGGCAGGCGGGGTTACGGTAAGGTGCGATGGGGGGAGAGGACGTGGCAGGCGGGGTTACGGTAAGGGGTGCGATAGGGGAGAGGGACGTGACAGGCGGGGTGTTACGGTAAGGTGCGATGGGGAAGAGGACGTGACAGGCGGGGTTACCGTAAGGTGCGATGGGGGGGAGAGAGGACGTGGCAGGCGGGGTTACGGTAAGGTGCGATGGGGAGAGGACGTGGCAGGCGGGGTTACGGTAAGGTGCGATGGGGGGAGAGGACGGCAGCGGGGTTACGGTAAGGTGCAATGGGGGAAGAGGACGTGACAGGCGGTTACAGTAAGGTGCGATAGGGGGAGAGGACGTGACAGGCGGGGTTACGGTAAGGTGCGATGGGGGAGAGTGACGTGGACAGGCGGGGTTACGGTAAGGTGCGATGGGGGGAGAGGACGTGGGAGCAGAGGCTGAAGATTGCGCGCGAGGACACAAAGGGAATGATAGGGTTCTCGAGGTGTAAAGGGATGTGTGGCAGTGAGAGGCGAGCGTCAAGACTTGCAATGTGTGAGAACGAATCAAGATCGCGTGCGTAGAGGGAAGCCGCTGAAGCAGAGCGGGAGCAGCTGAGTGTCAGTGAATGGGTTGATGGTGGGGAGCGAACCTCAGGCACCAGCAAGGGCAGGTGGGCGAAAGTGGTTTGATGGTGGGGAGCGCACCTCAGGCACCAGCAAGGGCAGGTGGCAGGTTAGGCGGGTATTAGATCCGCCGCAGTGCGCTTGTAAGTGCGTCCCCGGGGAAAGAGACGAGAACAGGGCCTCGCCCACGCCAACCTCTGCCAGGTGTGTCACTGCGGGTATGCTCGCCACTGCCGCTGCAGTGATGGGGCAGCGAGTGCGGTTCAGCGAGGCCTGCCCTGTGCCATTGTCACCCTCTCCCAGCAATACAAACTCCGTCCACCTTGCGTCCTTCCCCGCGAGCAGCAGGGCATCATTCGAATTCTCTGAGCTGCTCCCCACGTCGGCCCACCCATCCTCCTCCCGTCCCTGTGACTCGACTGCGGCTAGATTTGCACCGAGTACCTGCGTCAACCTCCTCACCAGTGCCACCCCCCCTCCCCTTTAATGTCCTCCCCTTTCCTCCTGAAGTCCTAAACCTCATATCCTCAACAAATCATACCTGCAGTTCAATCCACGGGTATCCCTGGTCAGCTTGGGGCCTGGCGTCACGCATCCATGTTCCGATTTCTTCATGCTTGGTGCGGATAGCGCATACTTATGCTTTATCCATATAAGTCATGATATTACATGATAAGTAATATCATGACTTATTATATAAGTCATGATATATAATGACTTATATATCATATATATATATATGTCATTATATATGACTTATCCATATAAGTCATATATATGGACTTATATGGATACAAGTCCATATCCATATCAGGATATGGACTTCCTGACATATGTCATAGTTGTAGCCGGCCCATCTGGAAATTTGACTTGACTTCTTTCACTTTTGGATTACGAATTCTTAAACGACGTCAAATGCCTGATTGATGCGTTCCTTGTTGGGGACTGGTGAGGTTACAAGCCGGATTTCCAGAGGTCCGATTTCCGAAACATCCTTTTTTAAAGTTACGAGACATAAAGCAAAATTTCAGTCGTGTGCACAGCCATATAGGATAGCTTGCGAAAGTAATCTGCCGCGGGGCAGGCGCGTCGAGACTGCCCTCACATATCCCTGGACCAAACTATGGCTGGGCTGCTCTGGAGGTCTATGTTATTAGGTCCCCGTACCGTTTCCGGTTGGTGCTAAGCGCCACAACCGTACGATTCTAGCCCTCCAACGTGGCAAAATTAGGGGCAGAAATCAAGAAGACAGCCCCATCCTTCTTGTGGGCGACTGATGGGCAGATGCTGGTGCTGAGCCCTGTCATGCTGCACCTGCTGCTGCGTGCTCGATGGATACATACACACCTTCATTTCATTCTTTCGGGAGTCACTCGAATCACGGCGCGCCTTGAAATACTGTGAGCTAGATTTAGGGTAGGGACAAAGCAGCTCAAACTGACAAAGGATGCCTACGTCATACATAGGTTCCGGGAGTGGAGAAATGGTGGTTCTAAGGGTGGAGAGCAGTGTATCGTGGCAATACAGCAGACTGCAAGTAAAAGAAGGCACCTGCAGCAGCTCGCGCTTGATGGCAGGGTATTGGGCCTCGAGCATTTGAGCCCATGGGAATTCCGAGGGTTCGTGCCATGGGGCTGACGTAATACACGGATAGAAGTGATCGGGATGCTGCAGCGGAGAAGTCCAATAACACGCCTCCTGCACCTGCAACGGGAACGCCAGGCATCCCTGCACTCTGTCACCTGCAAGTGCCGCGCCGGGAATCCCAGCACATGGTAAATTTTGCTTACTCATGCAAGAAGTGTCAGTTCAATCACGATTTCCCGCCTCGTCTGCGACAGACCTTGAGCCTGGCATGGGGGTTATCGAGAACAAGACCTGACGCAACGCAATTTGCGATACGATTCAGCCATTTTCATCTATTCCTATTGCAACCTTGCAAAACGAATCAACTTAACATTGTGACGGTCGATCCAAACTTTGACAGAAATATCCCAAGCCATCAACCGTCCGATTTCCAAAAAAGTAATATAAATGAGTAGGGCTCGTCGAGGACTATGCATCGGTACGGTCGGATGAAGTGAGATTCGTGGGGAAAATGCGGACCAGTGGCTCGTACTCCCTTTTCCCCTGTATCCTCGCCTGAAACCCTGAACTCGTATTGCAAACTGCAACAGGAATTGCCGAAACCCCGAATCGTATTGCAAGATCGCATTGCATCAGGTCTTGTTCTCAATAACCCCCATGCCTGGGGAGGATTGTTGGGCTGTGCGTGTACGCGTACCGCATCCTCCGCTAGCTGCAAACCCGCTGCGAAGCCAGGGCACCCAACACTGCAAAGATCAGCATCATGAAGGGTCCCAGAAGATCGTACCGTCAAAGACACGCCAACCAAGGCCAGTCCATGAACACCCAAGTTGATGAAAGAAGCATGCACCAGTGGGGTGAAGCCGTGACAAGGTACTACTCGTGCATGAAAAATATGACAGCATGCATGTATGTACCACACATATGTGCACGTGTATGTTGTGAACTAGAACCCAGGCAAAGTGGGATTTCTAAGTCAACCAAGCTGCGCACACATGCCACCTGGCAGTTCAGAGCCACCGACATGATCGAACAGCAAGATCAGCACCTGGCACAAACCCCAACCAGGTGATCAATACCAGGCACACCCGCGAACAATTAGATCAGCACCCGGCACGAAACCCAACCGGG
>LGRX02015282.1:0-18596 GCA_001247695.2 Cymbomonas tetramitiformis
AAATAAAATAAAAAAATCCCCAGCCCAAGCCCGCAGCCCGAGTGCCACACCCCAACACCAGCCACGACGACAACAACACGCCCACAGCCACAACCACCCAGCCACTACGCTTCGAGGTCAGCGCGCCTCGGCCGCAGCCGCTCAGCCAGCTCCACACAACCAACCGCAGCAAGCCTACCCCACACTCCACCACCTCAGCGTCCAGCAGAAGGCTCCCTGCCCAGTACGCCCTCAGCTGGGGGGGGGATATATACAAAAAATTTTCCAACGCCATCAACGACGACAACAACACGCCCACAGCCACAACCGCCCTGCCACTGAACTTCGAGATCAGCGCGCCCCCAGCCGCAGCCGCTCCCCCAGCTCCACACGACCAGCCGCAGCCAGCCCACCCCACACTCCGCCACATCAGCTCCCCACCCTGACAACACATCGCACTCTCCCCGTCCCAACCAGCAGAAGGCTCCCTGCCCAGTACGCCCTCAGCTGGGGGGGGATATATACAAAAAAATTCCCCCGTAACAGCCCGCGCGCCCTAACTCCGCCAACCCTCACACCCGGAACCTCAGCAGCCTGGCCACCCTGGCACCCGCCACGACACAGCGCTGTTCATAATCGCGACAGCTGTCACAACTATAGACACGCCCAACCCTGGGGTCGGGGGGGACCCCCTCGCAGCCCCGACAAAGGCCTTCCCCCCCCTTGCGCCCTCAGCTTCGCCACTTCCCTGCCACCTCTCAGACAGTCATTCCCACGTCCGCGCTCAGTTGTCACCATTTTCCCCCACTTCGCAACATCGCTTTTCCCCAAGTGCGCCCGTGTGCCAGTTATACCGGGCGACGTATAATTTATACCAGCCACACCACCGCCCCAATTTCACGCTCAGATACCACCAGCAGTCCACGTCAGCCCGATGTAAATCTTGCTTCAGCAAACCACCAGGAAAGCAGATGCCAGTACCTACGTCCGAGGGCGAGCCTTCCTGACCGCCACCCTTACAGGAGCAAACCTCACAGGCCCATCCCCTTTCGCGAGTCGAAACTCCGTGAAACCCGCGATCAGTACGGCGCCCCCCAGACGACCTCTTCCTCATAATCAGTTATTCGCCCGATGACGCTTGTCACGCATCTTAGTTATACCCAAAACACGCCAACGCGGTACAGTACGACGCGTCACGACAACAGCACCCTCGCACAGCAGCCACGGGCGCCACCCATGGCGTATCAGCCGTTACATCTACCCAAAACACCCCAGTCAGTTATTCAGCAGCACGACAGCCACGTCACCACGTACGACAACAACGCCAAACTCGAATTACATTCGCCCTGCCCCATTTCCTGTTCTACAAAATGCTTTCTCTCTGAACTGCTCCCGCTCGCACGACCGGGGCGACAGTCCGCCGGGCGTGGCGCGACATCCGCCGGGCCAGGCTGAGCCCATCTACGGCCTCGTGGAGATCAAGGAATATCACAGGCACCACAGCGCCTCATCCGCGCCACGTGGACGAAGTCTCCGGCTCGCCGCACCGGGTCACCGCTGGCACCTGCAACGCCAACGAGTACAAACGCGAAGCACTGCGCCGCGCCCCAAGCGCGGAAGTTCACGGCAACTCGACATGGACGCACCACATGTGACACCACGTCACAACAGCAGCCGGCGTCAGAATGTAGTATCTCAAGAGTCACCAACGGGATGTAGCATTTGGCGACAGTTCAAATGAGGAAGTAGATCGCTGATTGGAGAAGGCGAAACATCGCGAACCGAGAAGACACAAAACGCCTAGCTGCAGCTGTAGGAAAAGAGCTCTTAAAGAGAATAGAGACGATTTCAAAACATTCTGCAGATAACTCTGAACCTTTCAAAATCATCTTGGCCTTGCGTAAATTTGTATCGAATATATATATTTCCTCGCTGAATTTACAGCGACTTTGCAAATCCCCACGCACTAAGCGCCTGTTTGAATCAGTCAGGGACAGTTTGTCTGATACGCGCTCCTCACGTAGCGCATAGCCTGAATTCAGTGCCCCCGAACTCGCAACCCCGCTCGCGCGGCCACACCGGCTAGGCGTAGATCCACACTCGCATAACGGAAGGCGAATCCGCAACACTAAAGGCCGCAGCTCCGCGCAGTTGAGGTAAGCCCGAGACGCCGTGTGCTAAGTGAACGCTTTCCGTGTTTTCTTGCAAGGAGCGGACAGTCGTGCAGGGACCCGATATGCACCTAAGGAGTCTGGAGCACCTCTGAATTCACCGCACGACAATAAACAGGCGCGCAAAAGTGTACCCTGAATTCATGCGTGCGTGCGTGCGTGCGTTTGCGGTATGTGTGCGTGCCGCAGCTCAGCTTTAGCTTCACTCACTAACGCCGCTGCTGCTTCCTTCTACGTGTCCGCACGAAGACATCGTCTTCGTCGTTTACGACTACTTTTCTTTACCAAGTTCCCGGGGGAATTCTCAGGTGAGGCGCGATAGTTCGCACTCCCGTGAATTCCCACCCTAAGAGTGTTGAGAAGGTGCACGGCGACGCCGAGACGGCCAGCGGCTTTCCGTTTCAAAAACCCGAATTCAGCACAAGCTCGGAAATTCAGCACGCTCGGCTAAGCTCGGCCACTTCAGACGACGTCACCGCTCAACACTCCTGACGACTTTTCAAACTCCCGAGAGTCAACGGCTCCTCTTTCCGGTCCCCGCTGTGACCGTTTTCAAGTGTGCATTCACGCGCGCTCCGGCTGTATGACTGCAGAGTGGATTCACCACACTCTTTCGCTGCTTGGACACCATGAATTCTCAAACTTTACCCAACTGTGTTCCTTCGCTGTTGTGGCCTGAGCCGACCCCGTGAATTCAGCGCCGACTGCCGCTACCTTCTTTGGGCATCCCCACTTGGGCTGGTTGGCCCAACGCGGGGGCTGAATTCAACCTTTTCAGCCAGCCCGAGCGAGTCGTGAATTTGGTCTCTGCTGGCTGCTGGACCTTGGTATCCCTTTTGAAGTCGGGCCCAGCAGCCCGTTTGGTCTTCGTTGCGTGGTTCCCGAGCCGGAGTTGCCCCTTTTCGCCTTCCCCTTTAGAACTCCACTCTGACCCGGCACCTTCTCGTCAGGCTGCCCGTCAGGACCTTTTGGGGATGCTCACCAGCCCCGTGCACGTTCGAAACTCCCAGAATGGGGCCTTTTCCACAATTTTGCCCTGCTTCCTGAACCTTTCACATTCCATGATATATACTAAATTTTTTCCAACGCCATCAACGACGACAACAACACGCCCACAGCCACAACCGCCCTGCCACTGAACTTCGAGATCAGCGCGCCCCCAGCCGCAGCCGCACCCCCAACTCCACACGGCCAGCCGCAGCCAGCCCACCCCACACTCCGCCACATCAGCTCCCCACCCTGACGAACACATCGCACTCTCCCCGTCCCAACCAGCAGAAGGCTCCCTGCCCAGTACGCCCTCAGCTGGGGGGGGGATATATACAAAAATTTTCCCCCGTAACAGCCCGCGCGCCCTAACTCCGCCAACCCTCACACCCGGAACCTCAGCAGCCTGGCCACCCTGACACCCGCCACGACACAGCGCTGTTCATAATCGCGACAAACATAAGAAGTGAAGTTAGACGTTGAGTGTCGCTCGGCTAAAGCCCGAAACCCTGAACCTGTGACAGCCGTACTGTACGGAGTACTAGTACAGACAGAGGACTGTGACACACACGGGGTGTCACATCCAGCAGTATCTAGTAGTAGGTGACTCCTTGTGTCACTCAACCTGAAGCATCGTAGTTGCGGTCGCAGTGTCACACGTTATGATGATGACACTGCGACACGCGCCCCTCATAGACAATCTTCCCTTCGTAATAACTTGGCGGCGCAAGCCGCCAGCCCTTACTCTGGTAATATTATTGATGGAGAACCTGAAATATATATATCATACATATATATATACGCAGGTTGCACTCCAAGAACAGTCGGGCACTCGCAGAGATACGGAGACTAAGATGAGATAATAAAATAACTTAGGTGTTTTATTATCGGACGGAACTGACGGCATGCAAGATGCAAGTGACACAACACGGCGAGGGGTGACACAGGAAGAGACAGTCACCCCCATTTTATGGGGGGGCGAAAGTCTGTCTCCCCGTGACACCACCTCACCCCGAAGGTGTGAGGTGCCACGATGCCAACTTGCCAGGCCAGGCCTAAGATCCTACGGCAAGCACAAAGGCGAAACCCTAAGGAAACATACATCTTGTGAGACCCAAAGGGATCTTTCTCAACCCAACTAGTGTGGCTCAGCCTGCGTTGGTCTCTAGATGCGTGCTCTAGGGGCTTACGCCCATGCATGTGCTGTGGGGATGACTACTCCCACAGGCCAACCGGCGAATCTAGCCCCAGCAAAGCTCATGTCGACGATGTGGTTGATGGACTCGATTTTGGTGTCTGGTGCATAAGCACCACCAGACACCACCAGACTGTAGCCAGGGGTAAGTTCTCGTAGTCGATTCACCTGCAGCGCGGAGGCAACTGCAGAAATGCGCGAACGCTGACGGTACGAAGCCATGGCCGCTGTAAGCTGGAAAATCTGGAGCCCAATACTTAGGGTTCCCAAACGAAAACGTAACTTTCGCCAAAAATAACCAAATCGAACGATGAAAAAGTCAAATTGGGGTAGATTTTGACGAGGAACACGGCGGTGAGGTCAAAAAAATCGTGCGGTAAGCCAATTTTCCGGCAGCAGCGGTGCTGCTGGCCAGAGTGTCGAAGGCGTAAATGTCGGTATAAGAGGTTGGAAAAAAAAAACGGTCGTTTCCACAGCACGAAGCCAGAAGGTGTGCAATAGGAAAACGGCTGAAGATGTCGGAAATAAAAGATGCCGTGACGTCGGTGCTGCCGCTAGTGCAATACGGTTGTGCGTAGTGCAATACGGCTGATGTCGGAATGCCTGTGTTGCTGAAAGCTGATAATTGTGCTAAAAGCGAAGGCGTAGATGTCGGAAGCAACCGTCGGAAAATCACGCCGGAAGCAGATGTCGGAATTAGATGTCGGAAGATGTCGGTTCCTTAGATGTCGAAAGCGCGTCACGGCTCGTGATGTCGGTACTAAAAAGATGTCGGGTAGAATCACAGGGCGTGAAGCGATCTTGTCAACGAGTCAACGAGGTACGTAAAAATAAGCGTGTAAGGGCACCATAACCTGATGACACAACCTTCATGACACAACCTCACTCTGAAGTGTCTACGTGGCACAACCACAACCAGCTGCCGGCGTCACACCTGCGCAGTGGAAGCGTGGTGGGCCCATAACCTGATGGAGAACCTGAAATATATATATCATACATATATATATACGCAGGTTGCACTCCAAGAACAGTCGGGCACTCGCAGAGATACGGAGACTAAGATGAGATAATAAAATAACTTAGGTGTTTTATTATCGGACGGAACTGACGGCAGGCAAGATGCAAGTGACACAACCCGGCGAGGGGTGACACAGGAAGAGACAGTCACCCCCATTTTATGGGGGGGCGAAAGTCTGTCTCCCCGTGAATTATCCGCAACCATATTGTCCTTCAGCTGCCGTCGTACCGCCTTCTTTCCCCCCCTCATATAGCTAGTTTATTTCGGGTTTCTCATGAGATCCCCAAGGTGTGTAGTGTTACCCCATATTATGTATTACCCACGCATGCTTGGCAGCTAACTGTACATTGCACGCAATATATACTCAAAGGTTATGAAAAAACAAAACATTTGCAAGTTTCATGTGTTCCCCATACTTAAGGAATTACGCGGAGCTGGTTAGGGGTTAAGGGAAACCCGACCACTTGTCCGCCATACTCGTAAGGATTACCGATCAGTGATCCCCCTCCGACCGCAAAATGTGACGTGGACGCAGGGATGCACTTCACCCGGCCTAACAGGAAACGGCACATCCAGGAGCACTTGTTTATTTAGTTATTACTATTGGTTAACTACAGTAGTTATTACTTGGTTACAACTTCGAACTTGAAACAAGTTTAGGTCAGGAGTTAACAAAGAAAGAAAGTGAAACGCACAACAGAGGGTTGTCGCAATCATGCGGTGCAAGACAGCAGGACCATGTAGTCGAGATGCCTCGCTAGTATCATGCGAACAAAATTATTGAAACCTTGGTGCCATCCTCCTGTTGTCGAACCTGTTCCATGGTTGGGTTTTACGAGCTAGAGCTGGGTTTCGCGAAGTCTTTAATCGAGAATCTCTGTTCATCATAACACCAGGAAGTTGACGCCGAAGAGAGACCTCACGAAGCTGTGCGCAAGGCGCACGGTCAAGTCACTTTGCGCTTGAATCAAGGTTAAGTGAAGTACGGTGCCAGCATAAGTTGCGGCGAAAAGACGACCTTCGAAAGTGTCAGCAGACCTGCATACAACTGAAAAATGAGTAACATGGTCGATAAACCTGCAAAGGATGACATGGAACTCTGGGAAGCAAAAGTGCAGGTTATCCCCTTCGTCGTGTTGAGTTTGAAAGCGACGTGTCTGTCGATGAAACTAGTGGCGACAGCTCCTCCCCTAGGGCTTGGTAGTTCCAGTAGGCTTCGAGATACTCTCAAACCCTTTGCCCATCTCTCCGTTCAACGTGAGAGCTCATTTCTTAGGGCGAAGGGGTTCCGCATCGTCCTCGTTCGCTTTTAAGGTCGTTTGCATCTTGCACTGTACACCACGATGCGAGCGCCTTAGAACCAAGTTTTGACCTCGAAGTTAAGATATTGCCGATTTTGAGGCAAGACGGCGGTTTTGCACCGTGCAGAAACAATATATGGACTGGCGTGCAAGGAGAAAGGAGGTTCGCAGGCTGCCGAACTTACGGTCGTTTGTGTCTACGGTAGTGCCCGGCTTCCCGGCCTTTGGATGCTCAACTGCGTGAAGCGAGTTCACGTGTAGAAAACTAGGACTGTTTTGCATTCGTACCTGCAACTTTATTTGTAATTAATATTGTCCACTGCTCGTCAACTGAGAAATGTGACTTGTGCAACCCTGACCGCCTCAGGTGGAGCATATATTGCGCCACCGAGTGGTACCTATTGCGCTGCCGAGTGCCACGTGTTGTCCGATTGCGTTCTGAATGAATTCTAGGATACTTTATCAGGCGCTATCAAGCTCTAACGCGTAGTATTGCGCTGTCTGAGATATTTCTCGACCACAGGGTCCACACACTCGAGCCTCTCTCGTTTACTGTTCCGGGTCCCCAATATGCCAGGTCAGGATTATTTTAGAAATCTGCAGACGCTTCAAGCACGCCGGTGCGGGACGGGAGGAGAACCGCCGTATCGCGCTGGAAAAGAAGGGTGCGCTCCGGACTAGGGCCGAGTTGAATCTCGTACAGGAGTCCATGGAGCGGCTGCGGTATTTCCAGGTCGGTACCCATCAAAACACGAGGCATTTTGCGCGGGCTTGGTGCTCGCCACCAGCCATGTTCCATCACAGTTTGTGCGTGTAATATCCGGTACAGATTGTGGGATTTGACGCACCTGTTACTTGGCTTTAACAATTCTTGGCTGCTGCCCGATTTTTACCGAGATATCATATCACGGCTGCCCCCTATTCCATCAATCTGAGTTTCCCCTGGCACAATGGTCAGGCGAACTTGGGTTGGCGTGTATCACAACGCCCCGCGTGTACACCCACTAAATCGTTCATTCCTCCGGGTTCTGTCCCAATTTAGCTCTCGGAACCTTCCACAGTTCGGTGGGCTCGCGTGGGCTACTCTTCGCAACAAACGACCAGCCGAAATCGCTCTGCACCTCGTGAGCCTGGGGCGACTTGGCCCCCCCAACTCGGCCCCCCCGAGGTGCATGCCAGAGAAGACTGTCGCAATGCCCGGTACTAACGTCAGAGAGGTGTGGGCTGCAGCACATCAACCCGTTCCAATTGGAGGCCCTGCGGCGAGTGGTGCAGTACCGTAACCTATACAAGGGAGAGGTTCTGTTCGAAGAAGAGGAGCTCTCCAAGGAATACTACGTTGTTGCCAAGGGCACGATCTCTATGCATCGCAAAATCACTGGCGAGAGTGGTTCTGACGTCCCAGAGGTGCTGTGGCTTGGGGGAAGGCCTTGAAGAGTGTTGGGACGTGCGAAGCTGAACAGACATTTGCTGCTGTGGGTGCACCTAGATGACCTTTTTGGCTAGAGCTCTCAACTATCGAGGCCGCAAGATGTCACAGCCGGCACCTGCTTGGTCGCCGCAGGTTGTTGCTTCCGGCGCGTGCTTTGCGGCCGCCGGGCGTCACGGCCTGCGCATGCACTGCGTCCACATTACATCAATGCTGCCGCGTGCATAGCAACCACAGGAGGCACCACTGGCACATGCTTTGTGGCCGCAGCACGTCACCGTCGGCGCGTTTACTCTGGCCGCAGGAGTCACTGCTGGCGCGTGCTTAGTGCAATGGAGCATGCTTTCCGGCCATAGGATATCACCGCCGGCGCATGCGTTGCGGCCGCTGGATTTCATCGCCCTCGCATGCTTTGTGGCAGCAGGATGTCACGACGGCGCGTGCTTTGCAGCCGCAGGATGCCACCACCAAGGCATGCATTGCCGCCGCAGGATGTCACCGCTGGCATGTGCTTTATATATGCAGGCATTTGCCGCCGTGTTTGCTTTGTAGGTGCAGGATGTTCTTTGAGTTCGTGCGTACATTTCAGTAGGTTTCCCGCCTGCTCTGCCATTCCTAGTAAAGCTTGCACTGCGGGCTGAGGGGTTGCAGTTTGTTACGGTGGCGAAATACTACATGGGAGAGTCCTTCAACGAGGGCACGCTGTCACAGGTGCGGCCAGACAACCTGTCATGGCGGTTTCTTAGCAGTTGGCTAAGATATTTGAATCTGAAACCGCAACAAGTCTGCGTGCCTCCTGTGCTGTCCTCAAACCTGCTCCTCCGCAGTGTGGCTTATCCTTGGATGGATTCCAAGGATTCCTCCACCCGCACCTCACTCAACACCCTCCCCACCAGTGCCCACTGTGCCAACAGCCCCCTCAAGGAGGTGGGTCACCCGCCTGCTCGCCTCCATCAAATTGGCCACCCCTTCCTCGGCCAAGGATATCCCTTACTCTGATGAGGCCCCGCTCTGGCCTGAGTCCAGACCTGCGCGCTGGGCCTGGCAATGAGAGGCCGTCCCGCTGCGGCAAGATATCTTGGACGCTGAAATGATGAGACGAGGCCGCTTGGCTGGGCACATTTGTACCCGCGGACACCTCTGCAGACCAGGCCTCCACAGCACGCAGTCCCTGACCCTCCGCCGCCCGCAGATAGTTGTGCGTACGTAACCTTGGACCAATTTCTTTCGCGACCAAAACCAGATTGCCACAAAATAGCGGCACTATGTACCCTCAGCTAGGATCAAAGGATTCAGCACACACTTCGGGACACTTATCCGGATTCTCCGGAGCTTACTAGTGAAGAATGGGACCCCCTAAGCCTCATTGAGCCACCCGAGCCCCTCTGCATCTGCACCGCCAGCGCACTGCCACCTTGTGCCTGAAGCCGGCACATCCCTGCCCCCCGAGCTGCGCGAGCCATATCTCCACCACCAAGCCCACGCGCAGGACCACCCCTCTGCTCCCTGAGCCTCACCGGGCCGCCTGAGCCCCTCTGCGACTGCCCTGCCGGCGCACTGCTGCTGTGTCTCTGAAGCCGGCTCACCTCCGCCACTCGAGCCACCTCTTCACCACGAAGCCCACATTCGGGACCACCCGGCTGCCCCCTACACGCCCCAGAGCCTGGTCTCAAGAGAGCTTGCCCACCCACGCCACGGCCAGAATCCCCAAGGGCTGCCCCAAAGGGCGGAGAATGATAAACGGGGCCGCTCTCATCCGAACCTGCGCCTCCGCCACCAACTTACGCTTGTCACCCTCTACCCTCAGCACCAACTCCACATGACTGAAGCCCTTGCACTGATTGCCTTGCGAGGAAGTTGCGAACTTGAGCAATGCGCTCCACACTTGCCCTACAACTGTCGTGCTGCACTGTTCCTACTTGGGGTCCCATCCCCACAGTCGCCTGTGTGTCCCAAGCCCTCCCGGTGGCCGATAGTTTACCATCCGGTCGTTGCCTTCCCGCCAGCTGCTCACTGTTAGTTCCTGCACGGCCAGCAACCTCGCCCTGTGGGCACGGAAGCTGATGAGATGCCGTATGCTGCCGCGCAACCTGTTGTAAGTGGTTATCGCTGTTGGTATGCCCCCCCGGGCTCTGAGGGGCCCGGCATGTGTCAACTCCACCCGCGAGCCTCCCCACATCTCTCCCGTCACCCTCATCAGCTCCCCCCACGCCAGCAACCCCCCCAAGAAGGCCGCCTGCTCGCCCCCATCAAGGTGGCCACTCCTCCCTCAGCCAAGGCCACTGCTTGCTCCGGCGAGGCCCCACTCTGTTCCGGAGTCCAGACCCCACCCTCCGGGTCCGGTGACGAAAGGTCCTCCCATTCCGCCAAGATATCCTCACTTGACGCCGCGTGGCTGAGCCCGCCTATGCCTGCACGCGCCCCTCCACATCGCGCCTCGGTGGCGCCCCCTCCTTGACCTCCCACAGTGCTCAAATGCTCCGCCTCCCGCCGCACATCCTCCATGCTCTCCAGAAGCCTCGATGCCATCGCGCCTGCCTCGCCTGCCCCACCGGAAGCCTGCTCAGACTGCCCATGCTGCGCCCCCCCAGATTTCTGCGTCCCACCGGGGCTCGGCATGAAGAATGTGCCGTAGAGCCACCCGGTATTCTGCCGAACTGAGCTCCAGGGCTGGGCAGAATGGAACACCCCTCAAGAAAGCCGGCCAAATACTGTTGTAGGTCACCGAGAAAAGCTAGGGAAGCCGAGACGCCCCCACGTGCCCAGCCAGCCAAAGCCAATCCGCAGAGTGGAGGACAGCAGCATAGACCCGTTGGGCACGCTTTTGAGACCTGCTGCAATCACTCAACTTCTTGATGTCCTCCGCCTTCGGCACTTGTGGTTGCAAATGCTCATTTGCTCCCCTCGCCTCCCCAATCACCTCCATCGCCTCCGACACCTTCTGCATGGCCGCTTGCAAAGAATTGACATACGGCAAGTCGCTCTCAGCCCCGAGGTCCTCGATCCCCTCCGTCACTGTTGGAAAGAGCTCCCGCATATCCTCCCAGACTTGCGCAAACCCGCCAAGCCAGGCCGCACTGCTCACCCTCGCCGCCTTAGTCAGGCCCATCCCATGCAGGAGGGTGGCAAACTCACAGGAATGCCACGCCAATCCACCGCGAGGCAGCAAGTCCCGCAGCGCCCCCTGCATCCTCCTGTCATGCTCCTCAGCCGCCTCCCGCATCATCTCCGGCGGCACACCTCGTAGCCAGAACCCCAACCTCGGGTGGGCACAGAATCGAAGCAGGAGCCCTTGGGCCTGCGCATGCCCGAGCTTGTTCAATATGGGCAGAATGGCACACAACTCCTCCACCTTCTTCAGCATTTCCGCAGTGACCGCCTCTGCCTTCCCCACCGGCACTCCCAAGACATCGATGAAGTCCAGCTCCCCCCGTGCACCCGGCATCCCGACCTCGAAGCAACTGGCGTCACCCTCAGGCGAGAAAGCCGCCGACTTCACCGGCTGAATATCCAGGCCAATCACTGCTGCCTCCTCCATATAAGTTTCATACGCGAGCGCCACGACAATCGGAGGACCCCCCAAAAAAGCGTCATCCAAGTAGGCAGAGATGACCACACTAGGATGCCTCTCCTGAACCCGCTCCAACACCATCTGTAACGGGGTAGCCAGGTAAAGCGGACCCAGGGGGTCCCCCTGCTGTGTGCCCTCCTTCGACTTGACAAACTGCATCACCGAGCCATCAACGCCCCCCAGTCGAAACCCCAGGTTCGCCTCCACCCCGTAACACAGGTACGTCCGTGCCCACAGCTCCGGGAAGTCCCGCTCGATAGCCTCAAACATTGCCTCACGGTGCACCGCATCGAAGGCATTTCTGGCAAATGCCTTGACACAGACCCATTCTGGGTGCCGGTCCAGGGCTGCCTGAACAGTGTGGACCCCCAGGTGTGTGCGTGTGTGTGCTTTCTCCGATAGCATGCGGACTTGCTTAAAGTTGCACAATCTCGCATGTTTGGCAGTCATTGATCCATACATACGTCCATCCATGCTGCTTTGCCTTTGTTTAGAGGTGTGTGTGTCGGCGGTATCTTGGCACTAGCCCGCCCTGTTCTTGAATGCTTCTCACATCCACTGGAATGATGGTGGGCTGGCTTTTGTCGGCGGACCTCATACCGTTCAGTGTGGCTGATCCTTGGACCGATTTTTGGGGCATCAGATAGCTACGCAACATCGGCTGCACTATGTACCCACACCAGGGATCAATGGTTTCAACACCACAATCTTTGGGACAATCATCCGGATTTTCCGGAGTGTACTAGTGGAGAACAGGACCCCTAAGCATCACTGGGCCACCTGACTTGAGTGCCTCTGCAACTGCACCGCCTGCGCACTGCCCTTGCGTGTGTGTGTGCTTATCCTTGGCCAGCAGGGTCCGCTTACTCTGTAACCTTGGGACCAACAATTGTTGGGCGATGATCGGTCACATCGTATTATCTGTCCATGCTGCTTTGCATCTTGGTTGGGAATATGTATGAGTTGGTGGTATCTTGTCACGGCCCCGCCCTGCTCCTGATTTGCTTCTCACATCCACTGGGATGGTGGTGGGCTGGCTTTTGTCGGCTGATCTCATATCATTCAGTGTGCTTATCCTTGGACCTATACCTTTGGCGATATATAGCCACAGAAGATCAGCTGATGTGTGTGGCTTATCCTTGGATCAATTCCTTTGGCAACACATAGTCACAAAGGATCGGTGCGCGATGTACCCTCACCAGGGATCAAAGGATTCAGCACACACTGATGTGTGTGGCTTATCCAAATCCATATACAGAGGGCGATGCTTATCTGTTGTGCGGGAGGAAGCGAGTGCTGGGGATGCAATCGTTTCCCTCTGCCCAGTGCACCTTTGCCGTTGCATTGGTAGTTGGCCTCATCATGTTCCTTTGAGCCGATTTCTTTTGGCTGATGGATCGGCTGATTTCATTGGTAATTGGCCTCATCATGTTCACTTTAGGCAGTTCCTTTTGGCTGATGGATCGGCTGATTTCAAAACAGTAGTTGGCCTCATCATGTTCCTTTGAACGATTTCTTTTGGCTGATGGATCGGCTGATTTCATTGGCAGTGACCTCATCATGTTCCTTGAGCCGATTCCTTTTGGCTGATGGATCATTTTGATTTCATTGGTAGTTGGCCTCATGTTCCTTTGGGCGTTCTTTTGGCTGATGGATCGGCTGATTTCATTGGTAGTTGGCCTCATCATGTTCCTTTGAGCCGATTTCTTTTGGCTGATGGATCGGCTGATTTCATTGGTAGTTGGCCTCATGCCGCTCACTGTGTACGGGTGGCACTTTGCGGGGTTCTACAGGGTGAGTACTCTCGCCAACGGGAGATGGCCCGTGCTCTCGAAACCACCAGTCTTTTCGTCATCGACCGTGCAAGCTATGCCCGCATCATGGAGGGTATGCACCTTGAGCGCTTGCAGGTGTCTCCCCTCCTCTACCCTCCTTTCACTCCCTGCCCTCTTGTCTCCTCCTCTACCCCCTTCCACTCCCTGCCCTATTGTCCCCTCCTCTACCCTCCTGCCACTCCCTGCCCTCTTGTCTCCTCCTCCTACCCTCCTGCCCTCCCTGCCCTCTTGTCTCCTCCTCTACCCTCCTGCCACTCCCTGCCCTCTTGTCTCCTCCTCTACCCTCCTGCCACTCCCTCCTCCCACGCTGACACTGCACGGAGATGCTGAGCCTGTCAACCGGTGACATGAGCATCTACCTTTGGGCGCTCAGGATGGTCTCAGGATGGTCATATGTCCCTGGAGCACCTTTTTGGCGTTTCCATGTACAATGACGATCCACCTCCCATCATTACAAACCGGGCCCTGGCCGCGATGCAGGGGAAAGAGGGTGGTGAACACCGGGCTAGGGTTGTTGTAAGCTGCGCGGATTTAGGAGATGGGGTCTGAATGGGGGTTGCAGGCCATCGTCTCAAACCTGAGGAATATGACCTTCTTCCGTAATCTGGTAGGGGCGGAGGGGGAAAAGGCGCTCAACCAATTAGCCCTCTGTGTCATCAATCGTGACGTACCCTCAGGAACTATCATCGTGCAGCAGGTGCGTTGTGGGGAAGAATAAAGTTCTTTTGCCAAGTGATGCCAAACCTTGCATGGCGCCCGCCGCTCCACCTGACCCCTCACATGGCGCCCGCCGCTCCACCTGACCCCTCGCATATTCCTTGGATGGCGCATCCATCGCTCTAGTCTGCTGCACGTGTGTTGCGGTTGGTGCTATATTGTTGCCAAATATAGACCACCACCGTGTCAGAAAGACCTAAGTTCCGAGAGCCGATGAGCACAAAGATTTTGCGAGAGTGGGCAGTGCCAGCACACCATAGCAACTGAGATGTACAGATGTTCCTTTTTAATGCCACACTCTCTATTGCAGCAAAGCCTGCTCAACTTGCTTCAGCTTTTGGCATGCACGCCGTGGCATAAGCGCTCATGCGCATCATTCTCCGTGAGGTTGCGCGTCCCTTGTGACAGAAACGCCTCGAGACAAGTGCCTCGCACATGTATGTGCGGCGCAGATATGAGCCCACGCTTGGGATGTTGCACAGCATTCTAGCATCCAGGGGCACGCACTCGGCTGCATGTGCAAGATGCCAACATACCATGGCGGCATCTTCTCGGCTCAAACGGCATGACGGCATGCCTCAGCAAGCCCCCTAGCAAGTGGCCCGAGCAAGCCCCCTAGCAAGTGGCCCGAGCAAGCCCCCCTAGCAAGTGGCCCGAGCAAGCCCCTAGCAAGTGGCCAGGCAAGTGGCCCAGCCCAGCAGTGGCCCGAGCAAGCCCCCAGCAGTGGCCCGAGCAACCCCCTAGCAAGTGGCCCGAGCAACCCCCCTAGCAAGTGGCCCGAGCAAGCCCCCTAGGAGAGCGCCCAAGCAGGCCCCCTAGCAAGCCACAGGCATACCTCAGCAAGCCCTCTAGCATGCCGGGCACTGGGGCCGCTTTCAGACGCGATGAAGCTGATGGTATGAGGGATACCTGCTTTTAAGCACGGTGGCCGTGGGATGGAATGGAGCCTTGTTCAGGGCAATGTGAACGACACGGATTTCTTCTATGGGATTACCATGGGCACAGTTAGGGTGCTACGTTTGAGCAACCCTCCCAAGGTGCGCCCTGACCCTACATGCTGCAATGGACTCTGACATCACTCGGTGACTGCAGTGATGCTCTAACCCCGCTGCAGAGGTCGGCCCTGGTACCGTTCCAGCAGCTGCGTCCCCCTCTGGAAGACGCGAGAGCACGAGCCTGCCGTGGGCGGTCCCGTTCCTCTCCCAAGCAAGGCATGTTTTTCACGCGGTGCCACGCTGCGGTGGCTGCCCTCCTCCTGTAGACTAGGGCAGAGCGGAATATCCAGGGCCAGGAACAGCCGTAGACTATGGCAGAGTGGAATATCCAGGGCCAGGAACAGCCGTAGACTATGGCAGAGTGGAGTATCCAGGGCCAGGAACAGCCGTAGACTATGGCAGAGTGGAATATCCAGGGCCAGGAACAGCCGTAGACTATGTCAGGGTGGAATATCCAGGGCCAGGAACAGCCGTAGACTATGGCAGAGTGGAGTAGCCAGGGCCAGGAACAGCCGTAGACTATGTCAGGGCTAAACATCCAGGGCCAGGATTAGTCGTAGGCACCTTTGCGCAAACGATGCTCTGGGAGGAGTTGCAGCAGATCGAGGGGTGCCGCAGAAAGAACGTGACTCGTCGGGTCACGGGATGAAGTGGAGGAGGGGGGTGGCGGTCATTGGCACAGGCCAAGATGGCGTGCCCGCAGGTGCACATGCAGCGCATATTCAAGTCTCCATTCCCAGTGTGTTCGCTCTCGCAGTCCTCGGTGCACGCTCGCGAGCACATCCTGGCCAACCCTCACGACTCCTTCTTCAAGCGCGATGCCCCTATGCAGTCCCAGCGCTTCCGCGGCTCAGGTACGGGCAGCTCGTCCCCCCACACACCCCCTTCCCCCCCTGCAGAGCTCACGCCCCCACACACCCTCCCCCTGCAGAGCTCACGTCCCCACACACCCCCCCCCTGCAGAGCTCACGCCCCCACACACCCTCCCCTGCAGAGCTCACACATCCCTCCCCTGCAGAGCTCACGTGCCCTGGGCGATGCCGTCGCCGCCGGGACATCGTTACTGCCGCAGAGGAGAAGCCACGGTGCGGGCACAGCTGTCCACTGATTTCTGTGACAATCGATCTCCCAGCCACCAGGTTGCGCAGGGAATCCTGTCAGGCGCACTGTGTAGCCACGCTGACGGGATCAAAGTATTTGACATGTGCGTCGAGACGTTCATCCAGATTCTCCAGAGCTTTGTGTGGAGATCGAGCTCCTGTGGCTGCTCATCCTTGACTGTCCATTGAACCCATCCGCGCCTCCCTGGCCGCGTGGCGAGTATGGATACGTTAGTCAAAATTAAGCATACCTCACAGCGTATACGTGTGCCATGTATTGTGCGGTGGCAAACGAGAGGTCAAAGCTGAAGCACAAAGGGTGGCCGCCTGTTTGAGCCACCAGAATACTCTTCGGCGAAACGCCATATTTCAAGAAATGCAGTTTCATGCCTTGTGATTGGAGGCTGCTCTGAGGAGTGGGCAACCCATATTGAATGTCTTGAATATGGGTTTAAACTGCTGTCAATAGTCGATACTCGACAGCAGTTTAAACCCATATTCAAGACATTCAACATTGCGGAAAGCATTGAATGTGTTGCGTAGCTGCAAATGGCGTGGCGATGCTGTTAAACTGGACATAAATAGTAGGTGGTGGCAGTATGGCATGGCGATGCAGTTAAACTGGACATAAATAGTAGGTGGTGGCAGTATGGCATGGAGATGCTGTTAAACTGGACATAAATAGTAGGTGGTGGCAGTATGGCATGGAGATGCTGTTAAACTGGACATAAATAGTAGGTGGTGGCAGTATGGCATGGCGATGCTGTTAAACTGGACATAACTAGTAGGTGGTGGCAGTATGGCGGTCTCCTGACACTTGCTGGGAGGTGATGGGCAAATGAACCTGAACTGTGAACGCCACGATCGCTGATGCTCGCGCTTCTCAGCCTCTCGGGACGCATGTCGCCAGAGCAGGCTCAGGTCTTCAACCCATGAGGAGGTGGAGTGCTCTCGGTTGCAAAGGCTTATATTTCATCCACACGGGCTGCAGCATCCCCAGCTTTCCCGTTACGATGGGTTGCGTACTGCTATGCCACATGCACTCGGATGCCGGTGCCGCCGCTTCTTATGGCCCGGCCCTATATCAATTATGGCATTATAGCCTGGTTCCTTGCTCCAAGCCCTGCAGTGTTTTTTTGCCTCATGGGACCGTTCATTTTCAGTCAGAGTGCTGAGCGCCACGTCACGCCGCTTGGTGTGTCATGAGGACTGCTCTGAGGCAGGTTTGAATGTAGACATACTGTTTAGACATATTGAATGCTTTGAGGCGGCCCGGGAGGGTTTTGTGCCACGCAGATATCTTGAGCAAAGCAAACTGCCAAGGCGCCTCTTTGCGGTCGCCTCGTTCCCGCATCCACGTGCGTGCCTGCTCTGCGTGCAAGCGTTGAGGAGCTCGTTGCGCCAGATGCAGCGAGCCAGTGCCACATAGGCGCCGCGTAGGTGCCACATGTGTGCCACGTAGGTGCCACATAAGGCATGGCGCCGTGTCTAAGTGGATGAAGTATTTACAGGACGAAAACATGTCAGTTCTTTACTTTCGAGAAGGTTGGACAATCCTCGCACAAGCCTCGGACTCCTGATTCATGCTTGATTGCACGAGATCGCTGGATCGCTCTGGACTGTTGGATCCTCGCGCTAGATGACACCATCACGAGATCGCTGGATCGCTCTGGACTGTTGGATCCTGGCGCTAGATGACACCATCACGAGGAGCCAGGCCGGATTGGCACAAAGACTCGAAGTCTTCAAGCCAATTCACCGCAGCATTGGCACCCACCAGGATGGCGACGGGCTAAAGTCACTGGCTGACCGCCAGGCCTTGTTTGACGGGGACCAGGAGGATGGGGTGGCGGGGAGGGGCTGTGCATGCAGATGCCAGTGAAGGCCGCCCTGCCAGAGGAGGCTCGGGAAACCGTCGGGGTGCCCTTAGGGTTCGATGCAGTCGGCCCGCGGCGGTGTCACAAGGGGCCCATGGAGCAGCAGGCGGTGCTAGAGATCGACTCCCTCAGTGTTGGGTGCTGCCTTGTGCGCGGAATGTCGGAGCAGCACCAGTGGCGCTCGGACACCTCCGGCAGCATCGTCACTCTAGAGACCACGAGTGACGCGTCCTTCTACATCATCAACAAGTGGGATTTCCTCAGGTAAGCAGTAGCCGTGCCTCGGGCCAACTCTGAACGGAATCAGAAAACGGAGGGGAGGGAGCTCCTGGGCGGAGAGACCGAGGCGTGGAGGGTATCGGAGTTCCGGGGCGGAGAGACTGAGGCGTGGGGGGTATCGGAGATCCAGGGCGGAGAGACC
>LGRX02015284.1:0-10163 GCA_001247695.2 Cymbomonas tetramitiformis
GCTATCAATCTTCGGAAGCTCCAAGGATGTAAGCTCACATGTGGACGATGGAATGGATGCCAGTGAATTACACTTCCACCTTGTATCAGAATCGTTTGATGAAATAGACATGAAGCATTGCTTTGTAAGCAATCGGAAGCTCCGACAGCATTCGGTGTACATTGCATTACAAAGGCTGTTGGATCTGATTTCTTCCCATGTTGCACACTTATCCGTGGTGTCACTGAAATAAAGATTCTCATCGGCAAGAATCAGTGACGTATCGAGTGATTTGTTCGTGTCGGCTGAATTTTAAGAAGCAACGCCTATCGAGGTCACCCCTTTAACCTTTTTGTTGTTTACTTGCATTCCACTTTTTTCCCCATACCATTTGTTCCAAGCTATGCATGCATAAGGGCACAAAGGCCCATGAGAAGTGCAAGAGGAATGGCAAGCGCGGCCCTCAAGACATTTTGACCATTGTCATCTACCAAAGGGGGAGGAGGATTAACATTTTCTTGCTCATCAGCACCGTCGTCAACGGGCGGGGAAGGGGATGGTGGGGGCGAGGATGTTGAGGAGGGTGGAGATGGAGAAGGGGAAGACGCGGGCGTAGGTACTGCATTATCACACGACATCCTTCCGCCTTTAGTTACTTAACTTTTAGTTAGCTTTGGTTACCAGTTCCTCTACTGGTGCACAATCTTCACAGCCAGTGGAAGCGAGCCTGGAATGTTACACCAGCGCGACAGTTCAGCATATGCGAGTTTCGCACTAGTGCAAGTTGCTCAAGCGACCTCAAAGACGCCGCGCTGCAAATATAAATCTCTCTGCAAAACTGTGATCACATGCAGATGCAGATGACGGAACATGAGCAGGCGCAGATGACACGAGACCAAATTAGACCCGGTACCCTCCCCACTCGGTGCTGACAGCGTTGGCAAGCGAGCGATATTTCGATCAGTCGTGTGCGACACTGCGTTCGCCTTCGCGCTGATCTGTCCATCCGAAGCAGCGGCGCACTGGCATTTCCCCACCAAGGGTCTGCTGTTAGGTTCTAGCCTCACCTTGCCCACTTGGAGAGTCGCTTGCCATGCCAGTTGTCGCACAAGAGTACTCCGCATCGCTTACGGTGAGTGCCTCGGAGCATCCGTTGAAAGATAACATGGAGACGAACGTTCCCTGCGCATCCTCTACGCATGTGTCCAAACACGCCTCTTTCACGTTTTGGTTGGGAGTTGCTGAGCAGTCCCTGTTTCCGGCAGTCTGAGTGAAGCAGATGCACGTCGACGAACACGAAGAGATCTTCATGGAGTTATCACCCACTCCCCCTGCCCAGCTGTTACAGACTTCTGTATCAAAGGTCCAGGGTGGCATGTCGCTTCCAATACCGCCAAGTTGAGTGCATTCCGAGTCCAAATAAATAGCGTACTCAAAGGACCCTCCCGCCGAGCTCGAGGGAGTAGCTTCAGAATCCGCCGTGGGCGAGGGAGTAGCTTCAGAAGATGTTGGGGATGCGGATGAAGGGGACACGGATGTTGGGGACGAGGATGTCGAGGAGGGGGACGGAAATGGAGGAGGGGAAGATGCGGGCGTAGGAGGAGGGGAAGACGCGGGCGTAGGTACTGCATTATCACACGACATCCTTCCGCCTTTAGTTACTTAACTTTTAGTTAGCTTTGGTTACCAGTTCATCTACCTCAGAGATGCCCCCACGCAGCAAATATAAATCTCTCTGCAAAACTGTGGTCACATGCAGATGCAGATGACGGAACATGAGCAGGCGCAATATCACGAGGCCAAATTAGACCCGGTACCCTCCCCACTCGGTGCTGACAGCGTTGGCAAGCGAGCGATATTTCGATCAGTCGTGTGCGACACTGCGTTCGCCTTCGCGCTGATCTGTCCATCCGAAGCAGCGGCGCACTGGCATTTCCCCACCAAGGGTCTGCTATCAGGTTCTAGCCTCACCTTGCCCACTTGGAGAGTCGCTTGCCATGCCAGTTGTCGCACAAGAGTACTCCGCATCGCTTACGGTGAGTGCCTCGGAGCATCCGTTGAAAGATAACATGGAGACGAACGTTCCTTGCGCATCCTCTACGCATGTGTCCAAACACGCCTCTTTCACGTTTTGGTTGGGAGTTGCTGAGCAGTCCCTGTTTCCGGCAGTCTGAGTGAAGCAGATGCACGTCGACGAACACGAAGAGATCTTCATGGAGTTATCACCCACTCCCCCTGCCCAGCTGTTACAGACTTCTGTATCAAAGGTCCAGGGTGGCATGTCGCTTCCAATACCGCCAAGTTGAGTGCATTCCGAGTCCAAATAAATAGCGTACTCAAAGGACCCTCCCGCCGAGCTCGAGGGAGTAGCTTCAGAATCCGCCGTGGGCGAGGGAGTAGCTTCAGAATCGCCTTCACCGGAGTAGCACGTGTAGGTGCTAGCATCAATCAGCTTCCAGGTCGACACAGGTCCGGGGAAATACGTGCATACTCCAACTGGCAATTCGTTTGCAATTGGAGAGGCAGAGCAATCGGCCGTGTTCGGATGATTGGTGTATGTGATTTTGTCAGCGGAACATACCAAATCAGAAATGGAAGAGTCTGGAGTTTCGTTGCAACTGACGGTGTCGTCTAAAGTCACAACCGAGTTTCGAGGAGGGAGCTCGGTGCATTGGTCGTCAGTGTACACAGTAAACGTGACTGTGCCCGCGTCAACAAACTGAAAGAAGAGACCAAGCAAGCACGCAGCCCTAAGATACATGAATCTTTGAATTATGGGCGAGATAAATACCCCCATTTAACGGCCACACTTGATTAATTTAAAAGCACAATGATTCCGTTCCGATGCGAGTAAAATGAGATCAGTTTTCCTACTCATCATGCGGAATTGCCGATGGAGCTTGGAGGTAAGTCTTGTATTAGTATGAAGTATAACAATAAGTATTGTCCCTATGAAATCAAGTCCCTTTCGTCGGATTTTATCTACTAAATACTAAATATAAACGCATACTGTACGACTTCGATATATCGACAGTATCGAGTATGAGTATGTCGACTTCGAGGCCGGACTTTTTCCAGTGAATTATTTGGCGCCAGGTCTACTGATATCAAGTTTTCTAATCAGCTACGGCTCAGAGAGCCCTAAGGCGGGTATCTGTCAAACCCGGCCGGTGCACTGTGTGTGGATTATAAAAATAAATACGACAAGTCCAGAAGTCCAAACCCCACTCGGTCCCACCCCAAAGGGTGCTATCCCGAGACTAAGAGTCATAAGACCCGACGACATACGGACATAATCATCAGAAAATATCTGCTCTCTCAGGGCTGAAACCCCCAAAAGCTAAGGCACCGCACAAGCCGTGTCCGATGCTACCTGGCAATATCAGACCAGGTCCCAAGAGAGCCTTCTACCCTAGGCCTAACATGCAGCAGGCATGAAGGTCACCCAGACCGGGGCCCCCATGGAGGATACTATTGCCTACTGCATGCAATTACAGGTGGCCTAAGGCAGGAACAAGTCCATCTGCCATCTACTGAGCCAACTGCCCCTCTGCGGGCTCTGCCTCCATGCCCCACTGGACACCCAGCTGCTCCAAGCACGCCACATCCTCCTTCTCCTGCTCCGTCAGCTCACCACCAGTAGCCGATGCGGCATCACCTGCAACAGGGCGGGCGGGCGGGACTCCACAGAATTCCACAGTTAACGGCAACTGTCAAAACCGTTCAGGGAGGGCCTCTTCAGGCCTCCGCTGATCAGAAAACCTCAGTTTTCCGATCAGCTCCAGATGACTGTCATACTGACAGTCATCCTCCGCTGACCAGAAAACTCTCAGTTTTCTAATCAGCTACGGCTCAGAGAGCCCTAAGGCGGGTATCTGTCAAACCCGGCCGGTGCAACACCACAAAGATCACCACAACACAGTGCACAATGGAGTCCAAGATGGCAAGGGGCAGGGCCTGCATACTGATCTGAGCATGGGGCATGCTCCTGGACACTGCCAGGCGGCGGTCCAAGCTCGAGGCCTTGTAAGTAGCACAGGCCGCTGACGAGCTCCAACCACCGAACTGATTGAACTCGTGGTCTGAAACCTGGTCAGCCTCCGCCACAGCCGTAGCCCCGCCAGACCGCAGAGACTGGGTCCCATACAGCTGCCTCAGCTCATCGGCATCCAACCCCGATGCCTCTGCCAACATACGGAACAGGTACCGACGCAACTGCTGATAGTCCAAAGGACCACCCGACAAGCAATCCTCCTCCGGCCGACGGGCAAACCGCCTACCATCAATCTGCTGAAACAGAGGCTCATGCGGCAGGACCCCTCTGCTAATCTGAATGTCAACCCACTGCTGGAGCAGCTCAACCGGGCACAACTCCTGCCCCGGGGCCGCCCTGACCACCTCAACCACCTGGCCGAACCGATACTTATCCGTCTTCCTCTGCTCGAGGAACAGGCACATGTGGGTCTCAAAGAACCGCACGTCCACCACCCGCAAGGACCCCGCACAGTCATACCGCATGAATGCCACCCACATAGACACCGTGACCGTAGCAAACATCCGCCTAGTCACTCCCCCAGACCGAACCCAACACACCGCACCCCGAACCACAAACTCATACTCAAGCGGCTCCTTCCTAGCCAACCTCCTGTCACCCAACCGGCGGTGAGCCGCCTCACGGACCGCGGCCACAAGCCTATGACCAGTGGGGTTCCTGTCTGCTGGAACCAGAGCATACTCATGGGCCCGAAAAATCATGCCAGAAGCCGTCTTAACCACAGAAAAGGTCTTGGCCGCATTGGCCACATACTGCAGATACAAGGCCACCGTGACCGGGTCAGCCACCACCGCAGTCCGAGGGGGGTCCCTCTCAGCACACCACCTCTGGTACCGCACAAAAGCCCGGGCATACCCATCAATGGTGCCCTGCTTCCTAGTCTCCAGCACCGCACCCTGGATGTCCCGCAGAAGCTGCCGCTCCAGAGGGTCCGTCTCCGAGAACCGCAAGCCATCCCAAAACTCCCCAGTGCCTATGGTGCCTGCAGAAAGGGCAGACCCCGCAAGAGCCCACGGCCCCAAGAACACCTCTCACAGCCACCAAGAGTGCAACGAGACCCGAGGCCCGCGGGCTCCCTCTCATCAAAGGAAACCCGCACCACCAGGACCCGAAACCGAGGCAACCCCACCCCCCGCTCATTGGCCCTGCCAAGACCAGGGAGAAAGGTGTCCGCAGACGGCTGGAGCTCAGTCCACTGGACCACACAATCAGCCAAATGCACCCCATCCGGGCACAGCAGCACCCACCACGGCTGGAAGACCCACATAGGGGCCACCACCGTAGCAGCTGCCCTCTCCGCCTGTAGAAACAGGAGAAGCCTGCCAATCAACCGAAAAGGAGGGTTGCACCAATTCACGTGCTCCCTCCAGTCCGACTGACTGAAAGTATCCACCCCAGAGGTGCCGGGGCAGTACCACGCACTGTTGAAACGGGGCAACAGACAGTCATAAGGAATTACCGGTACCATATGGCTGCCCCGAATTACTTGTGACTGTGACACACTGAATACGTCCCAGCGCGTCACAGGACGTCTTCCGCGATTGACATGACTGACGCGATTTGCTGTAATGCGAAATCGTTTCCATCCTCGGCATGGTCACATCATGCCATGTGGACACCCAACTTCTAATTACATCGATTCCATCGACACTCACAGAGTCACGGATGCCCAAGTAGTTCCTCTGCACGTTTCCAAACGTCTCAACTTGTCCTACGTGGACGTGTCGCTCATCATTAAAATTGAATTAATCGATTTAAAAAAAAGGCCGATGCCGTTGTCGCAGCCGTTTCGATTCATCTGTCATGTCATGTGATGTCCCTCTCTGCAAGTGTCGAGGTGAAACTTTTCTACCTCTCGCTCGTTCACAGTCGCGCTTAGTGTTCATACTCATGGGAAATATGTGATGTAGCTGGGAATCGGAGCGCTGCTACTGCATTTCTAAGCGCCATTGTTTTGGTAAAACACGTCAGGATATAACTTGGTCTGTGATCAGGTGTATGGTGAAAGGTTGTGCGAAACGCGTGGACGCACGGCTCTCTTTATTGCAAGCGTCGCATCACGTTCAACTGGTCCGCTCGCTTGCGAAGCACGGTTGCTTCGCAAGCTTGGTAGACGTTGCCACGTGCCAAGACGATACCATACTAAGGCGCTCGTGGCGGGAGACCACAACTTTTGCTTGTTATCGATATATGTAATAGTAAGAGCTAGGGAGCTGTTTGACGTGTGTCAGCGCGTGGCCGAATATAGAGTCTCAGGCGATACCCCGCGTCTATAGACGCGTCTCTTATTAAAGAAATATTTAGCTTTGTTATTTTCAGTTCTAGGATATCCCTCCAAGTACTTTCGTCAAATATTTGCGCAACCGCAGTGCGTTAAAACTGCGACTCGCGGATATGTAGTTACGGAGATAAGCAGGTACGAGACCGCGAAGTACTTTTCGGATGCTCTTGATGGTCGCATTCTTACGACGTCCGCTGGTCAACCTAGATTCTAATATAGTGACCAGGTGCGTATGCTTTTCCTTGTCAAGCTTATGCCGAAGACGAGGTTGCGCGTTGTATGGTAAAGCTAATGCGACAGCTGCGCTCCGAGCGTTGAAACAACAGCGTTAGCAAAGTGCAGGTTCTTCAATCAGTTCTTGCAAGAAACTTGAAAAGTTTTTGTTAAGTGAACGCTAGCGATACATTTGATTACGATAATGAACATGTTTTGTAGCGCTCGCGTTGATATCCCGACTGCTATTTCACATCAAGTTTAGCAATATTCAGAATAGCATATCACTTGTCAGTCCACACGAACACTTCACATTGTTTATTCAGAATCAGCGGTATGTCCAAACAGGATATCCTTGCTACATTTGAGAAGTTCATCAAATGGAATGGCCTCTTGACTTGCCGTCTTTCATTCCGAGGCTACCCGAAGATTTTCAGCCAACGCTGGATGCCACGGTATGCTAAGAAGGTGACCCATCTTGCTAGTGCTCCATGATACCACTTTCAATTTGAGAACCTTCACGTTCTTTTTTCAAACTTAAGCTTCGAGGCGTTACCTAAGCAACCTACTCATTTTGCTCGTCCGATCAAGCCCTCCGCTGGAACGCGGGTGGATACCACATACACCTGTGGGCGTTCTGGGATGCTCAAAATACTAAGATTCATTCCTATTGCATCGAAACGTTCAGTTACGGATAAATCTAATATTTTGAGCTAAAGAGCAGAACAACTTCAATAGCCCGCGGAATCACCTGGATATCTTAAAAATGGACTGACAATTGCCGCTCACAAATTCCTGTGCCCGTTACCCTTGCAGGTTGTGATGTGCCCGAAAGGATGATGACTGACTTGCTGATGCATCCATTTCGAATTGGAGCTTAAAATAACAATACTACTTTGCTGTCTAGAAACTGAGCAATTTTAAATATCTGCTTTGGAGCTGCTCATTTTTCAGGTACTTCACCGTGGGAAAGCTAAAGAAGATGGAGGCTTTTACCTTCAACAACACTGCTGCTTAGGTGCGTCATTTACCTTAAAAGTGCTAAATTATGCATGCAGATATTGCTGGATATACCCTTTTGCTTCCGGCGCCTGACGCCAAAATTTGACCTGGCTGCCACTCGTTCGCACGTTGCACCAAAAGGCATCAAATGCTCATCGTGTCAGGCCGATGGCGCACACCGAGCTCTCCGTGCCAGATGCATGATTTTGGTTTGTGCTGATGGCGGCACTCCCATTAGCCTAGTACCAGATGTATGCGTGAGTGCTGACGGAGTGATAGAGGAACATCTCGAAGTTAGCATTAAATCCGTGTGAGTTCTGATGGCGACATGCATAATGAGGCCAACGGCGGATGCGTGTGTGTGCCTCGGTGACGGGCCTTGATGGTCAGCGTCAGCTATATGCACTTGGGAATATTGTAGGATGCTTTACGTTAAGATAGGAAGCCGCCTGTGGCATCTTAGACTTTAACTAAGACCTCCGGAAAAAGCATTTCCGGCGCTCAAATTTGAGCTTATGCCACGCCAAAAAATGTCCCAGATAATGATCTTCGGTCCTGAGTTGCAAATACCAACTGCCACATGATTTGGTATTGCTGCAAATTTCACCCAGCTTTGTCACATCAGCCAGCAACACATGTGAGCCTCCGGTAGTGCGCCTGCTCATAGTTGCCCTCCTTGGTGCGCGCGCTCAGACGCGCCCTCGGTGATGCGCCTAATCAGACGCACCCTCGGTGGTACGCCTAATCAGACGCACCCTCGGTGGTACGCTTGTTCAGACGCGCCCTCAGTGACGCGCCTGCTCAGATGCGCCCTCGGTGGCGCGCCAGCTCAGACGCGCCCTCGGTGGCGCGCCAGCTCAGACGCGCCCTCGGTGATGCGCCTGCTCAGACACGCTACTCTGGTGGTGCGCCTGCTCAGACACGCTACTCTGGTGGTGCGCCTGCTCAGATGTACCCTCGGTGATGCGCCTGCTCAGATACACCCTCAGGGGCGTGCCTGGTCAGACACGCCTTTGGTGGTGCGCCTAATCATATGTGCCCTCCGTGATGACTATAATTCGCTAAGGCCAATGCCATATTATGCGTGCTTGTGTGCCGATGGCAATGCAACAGTAATGCAACCCGAGCTCTCTGCCAGATAAATTATGCCTGAAATAAGCAGCCACCGAGCCAATTGTTCTATTCCATAACAGTGTGCCCACTTCCCTTTGCGACTTCATTTTACACCTTTCACATCGCTATGTTGGCTTACATATAATAGATTGATGCCATTTTCAGGATACCGATGATGCATTAGACGACGTGTGCAATATTATTTACTTTGGTGTTGCTGGGTACTATGAATCCTTTCAACATGCCGTTCCATCCACAATTTTCGACTCCGCCTGCACACCTTCAAAATGGTCAGTTTTATCATTATGCAGCTGGCATACCTCAAGAAATACTAACTGGGATACCCTCTGTCTACCACCAAAATATACAAACACCTTTCTTCTCTGTGAACATACCAACCGCGTCACCTTTGGCACCATCTGCACATGGCGCTCTGCACATGCCTACACCAAAGACCGTGCCAAGTACACACTTCACTGCGAATCCACCAGATACACCCATAGATATAACACCCCGAAATCTATTCGCAGAGGAACATGCAGATGATACCATAGGACAACAGAAATGCAGTGATCAGGAAAACACGAACCCCAATACACCGCATCAGATGGGACGCGTGACGACGTCTCGTGTTTACAAAAGGAGGTACTCCTGCACGCAATCAAAGATCCCCGACCCACCCAACAAGCCTCGCGTGAAAGTAGGAAATCCAGCAAAAAGCTTACGTGAGATGCGCAAGTCGTTCTATGGTGGAGAGAAGAAAGGTGGTGTTCGAGTTCAAGAAACCGGGGCATTCAGGCTTAAAAAACGTATACTCACCGCTTTGATCAAGGCTGTCGCCGTTGTCTGGAAGGGCAACACCACCTACACAAAATCTCTAAATTTGACTGAGATTGAAAAGGAAGGGAAGATATGCTTTGACATCAAAGACTTGGACTTAGCAGACATCAACACCTCTGATTGTGAAGCCGCTCTCAGTGATTGCTTGGACTTCCAATTCGCAGGTGACACCCTCCCTAGCCTCTCCCAAGACAAAACTTATCTGTGTGCTGCGCAACAAACCTCCTCCCTACTAAGGTGGGCAGGTATCAAAAAAGGTAAAATACCGGTACGGGAAATACCGGTATTTTACCCGGTAATACCACCCCCTGAAATCACAATACCACCCATAATCCAACAATACCACCCATATACCACAATACCACCCAAAATACCCACAATACCACCCAAAATATCCACATTACCACCCAAAATCCTGCTGCTGCTGTCGGTTCCGGATTTATGTCACCTCTTGTGAGCGATAGTGGTATATATCTTCCACTATAACCCACCGAACATCATGCGGGTGAGCTTTGGCTACATGGGGAGCTATCTACATTCGATATCTGATGGCGTAAACTAATATTGGCAAATGCCTTGCTGGCGGTATAACTTTGGTAATACCACCGAAAGTAATACCGGTATTTTACCTGGTATTACCATACCCCAGTTTCAAAATACCGGTATAATGCCCACCTTACC
>LGRX02015285.1:0-14068 GCA_001247695.2 Cymbomonas tetramitiformis
CAGGCGCGGTGGAAGCGGTTGGTGGAGAGGGGTCTAAGGGGGTCAGAGGGAAGGTGGTGGTGGAAGGGTCCATGGCGGTTGTGGAAGGGGGCGGAGGTCCAGAAGCTATAAGGAACTTCCCCAGAAGGTGGAAGGTACCAGCTGCTAAAAATAGCCTTAAGTATGGTGAGAATACAAGATCTGGCTCATCTGACTCTAATCTCTTCTAGGATGCTTAAAAACTGAAAGTTTTTTGCTATTTGTGCTATTCCGCAAAGTTTTATCATAGTCCCCAGCGGTCTTGCTTATTTATGTCTCAGAAGGAAGCTTGCACTTTCCCCCCCCATACTTAAGCTCACACTTAAGGAATCAGCAACAAATCTTAGCATCCGCGACATCTGGCAAAAACCCAGTAAAAAGTGGTAACTCGGGTCCACTAAAGACGTCCAAGCGCATATCTTGCCAGCTCTACAGCCGTCGGAGTGGACCTGCCTTCAACATTCTTAAGATCAAGTCATAAATCTTGTCCAGAGCCTCAAGAAAAAGCAATCCGACGCAGATCCCAATCAAATCCTCCACAAAGAAAATCTCGTAGCGAAACTTTTCCGTGTTTTTAGTGCACGTAACGCGCGCAATTTGAGCCGTCCAACGCGAGCAGAGACAGCGCAAAACTCAAAAACGAAAAGTCGCCCAAGTCATCTTGCAGTCGCATCCCAAGTTCCCACAGAAGATCCCCAACCAAATCTTTAACAAAGAAGGCCCCATAGCGAAACTTTTCCGTGTTTATAACGCAAGCACTGCGCGTATTTTGAGCCATCAAACGTAAGCTGAAGCCGCTCAAAACGCAAACACAAAAGTCGCCATCTCCAACATCTTGTAACTCGCAGATCCCACAGGTCCATAGAACGCTGTCATCATCTGAGAACCAATTTGTACCAGGCACACTCCTGATAACTTATACATCTTTATTTCTTTATTTTTCTTTCTTTTCTTTTATCTTCTTTCTTTTCTTTTTATCTTATTTACTGTTTTTGGTGCTTCACATAGGCTTCTAGCCTTATATTCCACTGTTTTTACTTCATGACAAACACTGGCTATACAGCCTAGTATTACAATCACTTTTCTGATATATGTGTGGTCTCGAACCTCCTACATCATATCCTTATGTCTAGTCTTGGCGCCATGCCTAATCCTAACATGTAAGACTTCCTTAATTCATTTCTCTTGATCAACACTAACTGAGGTCCACTTTCCAAGCTTCCCTTTCAACATGTTGCTCTCTAACAATCACTAGCAGGATTCCTGTATTGACATCTGCCATCGACCAATCATGTGCACATATATGCCTGATTCTGGTACTCCTCCACCAATCATCAGGCAGATCACGATATTGCCATTGCAGATCTTTCTGGAATCCACCAGATCCTCAATATAATTATTGTCATTGCAGATCTTCTCCTGAAATCTGCCTTGCCATCAATTATTTCTTCATACAGCTGTGACCGGCATGCAACAAGGCCCTTGCAGCATGCAACCACCCGTCACCAGCATGCAACCTGGCATATGTAGCATGCAACCTGGTCTCTGTCGCATGCAACCTGGCCTCTGTGGCATGCAACCAGACATCTGTAGCATGCAACCTGGCCTCCGTGGCATGCAGCCTGGCGTATGTAGCATGCAACCTGACATCTGTAGCATGCAACCTGGCCTCTGTCGCATGCATGCAACCTGGCCTCTGTGGCATGCAAGCCGACATCTGTCGCATGCAACCTGGCCTCCGTCTGTCGCATGCAACCTGGCCTCTGTCGCATGCAACCTGGCCTCTGTGGCATGCAACCCGACATCTGTCGCATGTAACCTGGCCTCTGTCGCATGCAACCTGGCCTCTGTCGCATGCAACCTGGCCTCTGTGGCATGCAACCCGACATCTGTCGCATGCAACCTGGCCTCTGTGGCATGCAACCTGGCCTCTGTAGCATGCAACCTGACATCTGTAGCATGCAACCTGGCCTCTGTCGCATGCAACCTGGCCTCTGTGGCATGCAACCCGACATCTGTCGCATGCAACCTGGCCTCTGTGGCATGCAACCTGGCCTCTGTAGCATGCAACCTGACATCTGTAGCATGCAACCTGGCCTCCGTGACATGCAACCGGGCCTCTGTAGCATGCAACCTGACATCTGTAGCATGCAACCTGGCCTCCGTGGCATGCAACCGGGCATCTGTAGCATGCAACCAGGCATCTGTGGCATGCAACCAGGCATACGCAGCATGCAACCAGGCATCTGTATCATGCAACGTTGCAACCACTCGTCGGCAGCATGCAACCAGATCTCTGTAGCATGCAACCCCGCTGCTCGTACCTCCCGGTACAGATGTATTTTTTATTTTCTTTGTATTGCTGAATGCGTAACAATGTGAACCCCGTGGAAAAAGTTGGATTTTTCCAACTTCAACCACTCTACGGTGGGGAAATGGCATTACGGGGCCGATCGTATAATGGTTGTACAAGGGCGGAATCCATGCTCTCACTCGTTTGAGTCCAAGTTTTTCGTGGAACTTACACATATTTGATGTATATAACCATCCGCCATCATCAAAAACGCGAAAAAAAGTTGTTTGATGTTTTTTTCATGGATTTTGTGACTTTTCAGGCGACGAAGACTCTGCCAATCAACGAAATTGGATTATTTGAAGTAGAGTTCACGAAATGGGGGTCTTGGGGTTGTTCTTTTTTGTCAAATTACTCCATACATCCATCCGCCATCGTTACCAAGCCAATATCTTTGTCCTTTTGCACTTTACACTTGTCTTTATAGAGAAATAGTGCATTTTTAAGCCCTAAGAAGTGCAAAAATAACTGAAAATCAACAATATCACAATATTCAAAGCATTGAGTGGAATATGTACACTATCAACATAAAGTAATGAACTTTTAGTAAAAATATCTCGTGGGAAATAAAGGTAACATATCCGAGGGCAAGTGAATGAGTGAAATGAGGCCTAATGCGACATTTTGGCTCAGGGTTTGGCTATGAACCCTTACCATGCCTGTATCAAATAGTGTATGCATATCATGTCTAGGTATAACAATACATATGATAACACAATCGTATATTCCCGTTTGAACCATAACTTGGGAGTGCACAAGGTTGAATGTTCGATACTGCGATGCAAAAAAGTGACTATGCACCTGTGCTGGCAGACCTATCCTACACAAATCACGGCTCGCACAGCATCGTGGCGAGATGAATTGTGTTTAGAAAGGTACTTTTGACATGCAGTAAGTGCTAGTATGAACATATTCGTTGGTGGGTGCGTGCAGAGTGCTGTTCATTTTGGATTCAGGGTAAAACCCAAAGTGAAATTGCAGGTGATTTTCACTTTGGGTTACACCCTGAACCCAAAACCAGCCTTGGCCTGGACCAAACAAGCACACCCGTAAGTGCACTTCTACGAAACTACTATACCTAATACAAGTCTCTAATCCCACTTTTAGGCCGCCCTGTATGCAAAAAAGGTTGAAAGCGTGGCCTCAGATCGATTCCGGCCGTGGTGCACTGGGGCGGTTTCCCAAAAAGCAATAAGGATCTTCCTCCTGGCATGCACAAGACGCTTGTGAGCGAGGGTGTCGGGACTCGAACCCGACCTGTGTAGTTGAAAACTACACAGGCCACCAAGCACCCCCATCTTACTCTAGAAAATCATGTTCGTGGCTCCGCGCCCCAAGAACTCACTGAGCCCAGCCAAACTCCGATTGCAAAAAAGTGGTAAGCCCCTCCTTATTTCAACTTGGGCTGTGTGATGAGCACGAGGGAACTCCGCACGAGCTCCCGAGTCCCCCCGTGTGCGATGTCCGTGGATACTCGTCCCACAGACTACACGATGAAACAATTTTGTGGACCATCTGCGCCGTCCCTCCTCCAACCTGGCATACACAAGAAGCTTGTCAGCGGGGGTGTCGGGACTCGAACCCGACCTGTGTAGTTTTTAGCTACACAGGCCACCAAGCACCCCCATCTTACTCGAGAAAATCATATAATAATATAGGTTATTTTGAGACTGAGGGTGAAGATGCTTCTCATTGTCCAGTCAGCCAAGGGCGGCACAACGTGCAGCGGCCAGTATGCTACAAGGCAAATGGAGGCTCGGTTACATAACCTCGAGGCCGAGATCATGTACCCGAGCCTTGGGACTGTCAGGATTTCAACCTGAACTGACCGGGTGCTAGCCGGTCAGACTGCAGCCCCATGTTGATGTGTAAGGCCCGGCTTTTGAGTCCTGCGCTGTGCGGTTACTGCGCACCCTCGATTTAAGTGAAAACGGCTTAGATAAGCTTCCGGAAGTCCTGTTTCAGCTGACAGCATTGCGCGCTTTGATAGCGAATGCGAACGCCTTAACGGGACTTTCTGGACCTTTGGAGCAGCTGACTGGACTTGAGACTCTAGTTTTATGCGAAAATAAACTAGCAGTGCTTCCTGCAGCTGTTGGGCAGCTCGTTTCACTGAAGCAGTTGGACGTTAGTAAAAACAACCTATCAGAACTTCCAGACAATATATGCCAGCTTCGTGCTTTACAGAATCTGGACTTGAAAGGCAAGAGATTGGCAGTCTTGCCGCATAATATTGGTCAGCTCGCCGACCTGCAAAAAAGTGACTATGCACCTGTGCTAGGAGCTGACGGGCTTGCTGAGCCTGGAGATATGTCGCAACTATGACCTGCCGATGTTGCCCGAGTTGGGCCCTCTTACAAAGCTTACTTGTCTGAAAATTAATGAAATAAAGCTGACGGAACATCCAACTTGCATCGGCCAGCTTGTTACGCTCGAAGCTCTGCATGCGAGTCAGAATCTTATCGTGACACTTCCTGAATCACTGGGCCAGCTCGCATCACTAACTCACCTAGAACTTAGCAACAACAAGCTGGAGCAGCTACCAAAAAGCTTCAGAAGGCTGACCCTGCTGCAGCGCTTAATACTTCAAGATAATCGCTTGGGCAGTCTATCCGAAGACAATATCAGTGACCTTACTGCGCTTCGACGAATTCCTGAAGAATTCGCTCTGGACGAAAATTGGCCCGGGCCCAATTTTCGTCGAGGGCTCTCGACGAAAATTGGACTTGGGCCAAATTTTCGTCCACAGCCCTCGACGAAAATTGGGGCCTGTTACGGACACACCTAAAGCGCTTTACCCGACTCAGGTAAGTATTTTTTGTTATGCTGAAAACATGGATTCCCGCAGAAGAAGACCCTCCAGGAAGGAGCTTATCCAAAAACAGCGTAACAATATCGCCATGTTTTGCTCGCGTGAATATTCATGCGGATGCTCTGAGGAATGCCATCGTCAGTTTGCGTACGCTTCCTACGAAGGAAACTATAAGCATAAGAATCTTTTATCTCAGAAGGAGCTAACTTCTGTGCTGACCTCCACTATAGCCAATGCAGTCGTGCGCGACTCGGAAACAGGAGAGCGTTGCATCCCTGGTATCAGCACCCCATTTAAGTTCGGTGACAAGAAGGTATGCGCTGTCACCTTCCGCAACTTATGGGGCTTGCCACGTGCTTCATTCTTTCGGTATCAGAAGGCTGCCTTAGCAATGGACGGCATGATTCCCAAGACGACGGTTTTTCAAGAGAAAAATACCCCCAAAAAGCCGTTCGGTAATTGTTATGAAGCGTTTAAGGACTGGGCTATGGTTCACATGTTAAAAGGTCTTCCACAAGACATGCCGACCGATGGGTCGCTACAGATCAAGCCGCTGGATTACAACATCGAGTATGATAATTATCGACGTCAGGTGGCGGAACCGGTCCTCGTTGTGAACAAGACTTTCCGAAAATACTGTAGGCACTTAGTCAAAAAGGAACTGAACATCCGTATTCGGAAGAAGGTGGAAGTTTCAGGCATGTGCTCGATCTGCGACAACCTTGACGCGCGGCAGGCTAAGTTACAGGCTTCCACACTATTCTGACTCACTGGACAAAGTAGGACATGGTAAAAGTTGGCAAAAATTAAAATGGCCAGAGCGAGGCTACGATCGACTAGGTCTGTCTCAAATCGACGTTGGATGCCGTCCGGTAAAAGTTGGCAAAATTCAAGCGAGGAGGATAGGAACGTCAGATCTTGCCTAGTCACGATGCCGAGTTAATCGTCGTGTCGAGGGACTTCGTCATGGTTTCACAAACACGAGTTCCCTGAATTTCTGCAATGGTTCGGATCAGGTCACTTTGTCATTTTTGGGACAAAAGATCTGCTTCGCGTTTCAAAGATTCACCTCTCGCAGTCGCAAACGCTGAACGTCATAGTCAGCAGTGCCGTTCGTGAGTTATTAAGTATGGAAATCTAGGTTATCGGCTGCCCGCTCCAACTTTGTTGCGCTACTGCAGGCACACCCCCTTGTGATTTTAATCACATTACATGAAATACATTGTTTTTCAACGTTCGTAACGAATACACATGTATTCACAAGGCGAATACCTTTCTTTTGAGCTCTTGATAGACCCCATCCGCAACCACATCAGCTTCGTTTGCAGTCGCCACTGCAAGCTAAGCCGATGCGGTTCAAGATAGGGTCGACTAATTCACGGCAGCCGAGGGGTTTTCATGCGGTTTAGCGCAAGAAACTTACGGGATATATTCGTATCAGTATTATGAATGTATCGCATAAGTTTCAGGTCATACCTTGAAGCATGCTTCAAACAGTCGCATATTGGCATGAGGCGTTTTGGGTTTGGGTTTTGATTACCTAAAACTGCCTTGCAGAATTGGAGTTGTCGTGCACCCCAACTCACGAAACCTGGCAGATATATTCATAACAATATCATGAATATATCCTGGAAGTTTCAGGTCATACCTTGGAGCATACTTCAAACAGTCGCATATTGGCATGAGGCGTTTTAGGTTTGGGTTTTGATTTACCCAAAACTGCCTTGCAGAGTTGGAGTTGTCGTGCACCCCAACTCACGAAACCTGGCAGATATATTCATAACAATATCATGAATATATCCTGGAAGTTTCAAGTTATACCTTGGAGCATACTTCAAACAGTCGCATATTGGCATGAGGCGTTTTGGGTTTGGGTTTTGATTTACCCAAAACTGCCTTGCAGAGTTGGAGTTGTCGTGCACCCCAACTCACGAAACCTGGCAGATATATTCATAACAATATCATGAATATATCCTGGAAGTTTCAGGTCATACCTTGGAGCATGCTTCAAACAGTCGCATATTGGCATGAGGCGTTTTGGGTTTGGGTTTTGATTTACCCAAAACTGCCTTGCAGAGTTGGAGTTGTCGTGCACCCCAACTCACGAAACCTGGCAGATATATTCATAACAATATCATGAATACATCCTGGAAGTTTCAGGTCATACCTTGGAGCATACTTCAAACAGTCGCATATTGGCATGAGGCGTTTTGGGTTTGGGTTTTGATTTACCCAAAACTGCCTTGCAGAATTGGAGTTGTCGTGCACCCCAACTCACGAAACCTGGCAGATATATTCATAACAATATCATGAATATATCCTGGAGGTTGCAGGGCCTGCCGTCAAGTATGCTTCAAACAGTCGCATCTTGACAAGAGGCGTTTTGGGTTTAGATATATCCTCTTGTCAAGATGTGACCGTTTCGAGCGTACTCGACGGCATGCCCTAGAACTTACGGGATATATTCATAATATTGATACGAATATATCCCGTAAGTTTCTTGCGCTAAACCGCACGAAAACCCCTCAGCTGCAACGAATTAGTCGACCCTATCTTGAACCGCAACGACTTAGCTTGCAGTCGCGACTGCAAACGAAGCTGATGCGGTTGCGGATGGGGTCGATCAAGAGCTCAAAAGAAAGGTATTCGCCTTATGAGTACATGTATATTCGTTACGAACGTTGAAAAAAATTGCACTTCATGTAATGTGATTAAAATCACAAGGGGGTGTGCCTGCAGTAGCGCAACAAAGTTGGGGCGGGCAGCCGATAACCTAGATTTCCATACTTAATAAGTAACAAACGGCACTCCCCTCGACCGCAATATTTTACCGCTGCGATATTTCCTCTGTTCTTCAGAGCAATTCCGCCCCGTTTCGTGACGTGGCAGTCGTCGTCTGCGAACTGCACTGTGTACACAGCGAAGAAACTTGAATTAAATCTGTAAAATCTCCACCATTGGAAAGTTTTTAATCGTCGGTTATCATCGACGCGCCATTTGGCAGAACGCAAATAAAATGTCCTACTTTGTCCAGTGAGTCAGAATAGTGTGCCGACCCAGACCCTGACGCCTGGAAGGAGTTAAATAAGCTGAAGGAATCACACAGCGAGACGCACAAGTATCAACGCAACTGCTACGACGCACGCAGGAGAGAAGGCGCTGACCCTCTTGGGGAGATCGACTCCATCGCCCTTGACGGGGCGGCAAACAAGAATACCGTGGTGCCTCACGCCCCTCATCAAGTGAAACACATCAATGAGAGGAAACAGAACTTCTTCAATTTGCATCTGCAGCTCACTATTTTGCATGGTTGCATGTTGCTGTTCAACCTGAGTTTTCCCTGGAGCCAACCCAAAGGCGCAAACATGATGCTGACATCCTTTACCAACCTGCTTACGCTTGTGGCTAGTGGTCATGCTGGCAACCGGTACTTGAGGAAAACGTTGCATCTTCAAGTTGACGGAGGCTCTGAAAACTGGAATCGCTACACGTTTGGCTTTTGTGCGCTGCTGGTTCATCGTGGCATCTACCAGAAAGTCGTGTTGCATCGCCTCATGGTTGGGCACACCCACGACGATGTTGATGCATGGCTGGTTCGGTTTGATGAAGATGTACATATTCGGTAAGGATGCTACAAAAGCTGGTCGATGGCTCATCTTACTCCAAGACTATATCGCCTGGCTTATAGGCTGGCCGGTGAATAAGTTCATGAAGAAGGTGCAAGTTCAGGGTCAGCAGCTGGACTTCAAGACGTGGTTGAATCCGCATCTGAACTTTGGCCTGACGGGATACTCGGGTATGGTGCGCGACGTGCACTACATGGAATTCGGAAAGGACGAACATGGCGTTGTTCGTATGAAGTACAAAGGGGGCGACCATATTAAGGTTTGTCTTCCGACATGCGTAGACAGCGACTTGACCAAAGGTCTGGAAGTAATGAACAGCTATCCCGACATTGACAGCTCTCCACCCTTGCAGGAAGTGCAGCCGCTGAGCTCTCAGGAGGAGGCAGACACCCTGAATGCGTTTCAGCGGCTATGTGATCATGGTGTCGACCGTGTATCTCATGAGCAACAAGAACATCTATGTGGGTATTTCCCTTTACAGTAAAACGCGACATATAAGAAACTGACCCGAAAACGCCAGCCGCTAGTTTCTTATTGGGTGGGTCCGAAATTCCCCAAGTCAGCGGGCGATTTTCTTAAATTTGGGTCGTTGGATTTATCGAGTTCAGCGTGTTAATTTCTTGGGATAAGTTTACATCGGGGGCCGACATTTCATTTTAATCCACATCGGGGGCCGACATCTCATTTTAATCCACATCGGGGCAGACACTTCATTTTAATCCACATCGGGTGCCCACATCGGGGGCATCGACATCTATTTAACGTTAATATTGTGTAGACACTCATTTTTAATCCACATCGGGGTTGACATTGCATAGCATGCGTAAACAGAAGACACGCAACGATATAATGTAAACGAAACATATACGCAATCAACCGGTAGATAACCTTCGTATTACGATGAGCATATCTACCGGTTGGATTTGCGAAATAATGTTTTTGGTGCCGCAAACGATGAAACACTGTCTTGTTTGGCGAAATGAAACAGTTTTCACTGCTGGGCACTCCAAAACATTATTTCGCAAATCCAACCGGTAGATATTTTCATCGCGATATAATTTACATATCTACCGGTTGGATTTGCATAATTATGTCGTTTACATTATATCCTTACGTTGAAGGTAATGCAAACCCCCGATGTGGATTAAAATGAGATGTCTACACCCGATATAATAAAATGAGATGTCGGCCCGATGTAGATTAAAATGAGATGTCGCCCCGATGTAGATTAAAATTACATGTCTACCCCCCGATGTGGATTAAAATGAAGTGGCCCCCGATGTGGATTAAAATGAATGTTACGCCCCGATGTGAAAAAATGAAGCGTGTCGCCCCCGATGTGGATTAAAATGAGATGTCGGCCCCCGATGTGGATTTAAATGAAATGTCGGCCCCCGATGTAGACTTATCCCTAATTTCTTAAATAGGGATAATGTTCGGCATTGGATCTTGCTCGATACGGCTGTAGCGCCTAGTTTCTTATGTGGAGGTAGGTGCGCAACCCACGCTCTAGCGGCAAAGTTTCTTAATTTGCCAAAGTTCACATATCTTCTACCGTCTCGAGCGTGCAGTTTCTTAATTCAGTGGGGAAAAGCATGGACGCAGGAGTAAAAAAAAACACACCGAAGTCCCTAAAACGTTTAGTAGTAGAGGCATTAACGATCGTGGGTAGGGGCAAACAATAATGGCAACATTGTACTTCGATCACTATCGATAACACACACTAGCATGTTAGCTTATGAATTATTGAATCTGATTTTTTTTGCAGCGGTCAGTTTCTTAAATAGGCTAATTATCTTAAAGGGGGAGTTCTCGTTTTCTAGCGCTTTACTTTCTTAATCCATAGCTTTTTAGATGGCGAGCGGAGCATCATGCTAGCGGCTAGTTTCTTAGAGTTTCTTAGACAAATACGAAAAAACTAGCGGCTAGTTTCTTATAGACCCAATTTCTTATATACCGCGTTTTACTGTACCACAGAAGGCGTCCGACTACGACACCTGGAAGGGCCCGAAGGTGGATCAGCAGGATCCCTTGGACTTGAACTTGCTGCTGAGCAATGCTTGGCACCAGAGCACGACCGAGACGTCCAACCCAACAACTGAACCTGAGCCAGAGTTGGAAACCATTGCCGACGGCAGAAATGTGAAGGTCCAGGATCTGCCAGTGGACATTCCCAAAATAACGAAAAGATGTGAGCAAGAAGCACGTCGAGTTGAAGATATCACTTTCTGGTGAGTTCTATGGTAGTAACTTGTTTCAATTCGTTCATGCCCGTCGACTGACCCAAAGCGTTCCGTATGAACACATGCATGCAGGTACAATAAGCGCGAGATTAAGGCGGTGTTGCAGCATATGGGGCTTGACGTCTCAGGGTTACATGCAGAGTTGGCCACACGTTTGTTCAGTGCCACCGCCGCAGCGCGCAAGGAACATCAGTGGCTACTGCCCAGTGGTACTAGTCATAGTACCAGAATCGAATCTGGTACTATCACAAGTACCAAAACGCTAGAATTTTTTTTGATGTCCTCCTCCATCCTGATGGTGATATCCATGATATACCATTACCTTAACCCCTAATCTGCGGAAGGAATTTTTTTATTTTTGCCCCGTAAATGATAGGGTTTGGGTTTGGGTTCGTAACATATGGAATACATAACCATTTATCACCAAATTTCTAGTGCTTACGGTCGACTCAAAGACCATTGCGATGGTGCATCGTACGCACATTTATGTGCACCGACTGCGGAGAAATGATTGCATGAAGTTGATACAACTTTCAAATTTAAGTTACGCGCACATCATTTATTCCACGATGCGTGTAATAAAATGACTGGTGCTTGTTTATATTGAGTGCCACAAATGTTGCATACTTGTAATCATATAATAATAAAAGTACGGTGAAGTATTCGCTCGTTATTGCCTTGTATGCTACTCTATTGGCCATCAATTATGGGGATATGCAAGACATATATTCACGCGCACAATACAGAATATGTCAGGGTTTGGGTTTGCAGGTATACTGACTTATACTAAGCCTTCTTGTGCGTAGTTTGGCAAAACCTTTGAGTATATTCAAAGGCAAAAAAATATGGTTGTGGTGTGCTAAGATCTCACACATTCACGAAGATTCCGTCCACATTTGTCAAACAGGTACAGTTTGCCCCAAGTGCGCACAAAGGATGCGAGATGTGAGTTACGAAACGTGCGCAGAACCTGCAAACACAACAGGTTACTATTCCAACAGTATGCAAAAAGGTCATAAAGCTTTGAGGAGTTCCCCCTCTGTGTAGATGAGAAGAAATTTGAAGAATTTGTTAGCAATAAGATCGGACATCTCGATTGTTCAAAGTCAGGCATGTTCACACCAATCACAATACCGTCAACTAACAGTACCCAAGTCTGTTGCTACGCCAACTACTCGTCACGTCAAAGGCAAAAAAAAAACTAGCACTCCTCGTGATGACGTTTCCAGCATTCTGCACTGCAAAGCCTCTCTCCGCATTCCATACAGCCTCGTTGGATGCCTGAAGCCTTTCTGCAAACGCTACACCTGCCTCGGGGCAACTTCGTCGTGGGAGGGTGGTTTCGTGCCAGCACAAAGCCTTTTTTGCGGGACCTTTTATTTGCTTTTTGCTCGACACGTCTTATGGTTCCGGTTTTTTCGATCGCCCACTCACAGAGAGTAATCACGTCATCATGGAACGAGCGCTTGTTTGTCCCATACACTCCAGGGTAAAGCAGGGTGCATATACGGTGCGTCGTGTAAACCGCAGTCTCAAAGTGCCAAAAGTAGTTTATGAGGTGTGGGCGGCGTGTCCGATATTTTATGCGTATCATCGACTCAAGGAAATCTGCCATGTCCACACCTCCCATACCTGCATCGTAGTCCAACTTGACTTGAGGCAAAAAGATGCTCACGTACTTCCGTGTATCACTGTCCCACCTGTCTTTGTTACTGCCGGGGTTACCATCAGGTGAGCCATGTTTGGAGCTCAAGAATCTCACCATCTTGTTATCACCATATTCCGTGTAAACGTATGTGTTCCCTTGATGAATGCTGGTGGCCCAACGATACTCGCCTGTGTCCAACACCCGAGAATTTCGTTGAGACAAAGTTGAGACAACGACGGAAGCGAAGCGAACCCAATAGCAAAAGGATACGCACCTCTTTCATAGGAAGCATCCCACGTGAGGTTGGGGAGGGCGTCATTCTTCCGATGAGTCCCCACCGCGACTGCAGAGAATAGAGTTTTGAGCAAGTGAAATAGAAAGATCGACGTGAACAAGTTATCCATATCTTCGTATCTCGTATATATAGAGTCCTGGGGTGTGTGCGTTTGGAGGAGGGAAGAAGTCGTCGGTTGATTTTCCATGCTTGAATGGAATACTAACGGCAGGCGCTTTAGCATTCTCACGAAAAGCGCTAGATATGGCGCCGGTGATTTCCGTTCTTTTCCTCTCAAACTCTTTCCTACTTGCCTTCTCCTCAGCTGTGTCCTTGGGCTTTGAAAACTGCCGGGTAGGCAGGGCACCTTCGTCTTCGTCTGACTCGCCTGCCACCGACGCTTCCTCGTCTATCGTGTCTGAGAGCTCGTCTGACTCTGAACCGCTATCTGCATCGTCAACTGTATTGTCACCTACGGGTTGTAACCACTTTTGAAGCGTGCTATTAGGGAACCACAACCGTTGGCCATCATCGTACTTGACAGTCATACACGGCTCGGGTGGGTCGCCGCGTGGCTTATCGCGCTTAACTATCGTGCCATAATATACCTTGTGTGCAACACGTGCTCCGAATATATCCCCTGGCGTCTTAACGCGCCTCCGCAACAAACCTTCAGAGGCGCTTGCCGCCATAATATGTCAAAAAAACATTAATCTGTTACAAAATCCATGGAGCGCAGAGCTGTTGTTTTTGGGCGGGATATGCTTTAAGGGGGCATGTTGACCATTAAGACTTCAAGTACACTCATTGGTTAAGTATATATAAAGTTCACAGGCCCTATATATGCCTATATCCAACGGTATATATGCATTTCCAGCAAGAAACCCTATGTGGTATTCGTGGATGTGATGAGGTAGCTCATCACGTCGCAGATTAGGGGTTAACGACCCAAACTGAGTTGTATTATGCCCCATTGGTCCATAGGTTACGTGTAGCCCTCCCAGTGGATGCATATTGCCAACAAGGTGGAGTTTTGCGTTACACAATGGCGTCCCACTTGTCTTCGAAATCATGGCGCTACTTTCGGATTTCTT
>LGRX02015287.1:0-24609 GCA_001247695.2 Cymbomonas tetramitiformis
GACTTGAACGGATTCTTGCATATCACCGTCGCTGATGACTGCGTTACATCATGCCGTTATTGACCGATGCTCAATGGGCACCGGTGGTCAGGTTGCCGTTGGGCGGAGCTCGTTCTTTCTGGGCGAACCTGGGTGGGGGGTCACCGCATCCAGCCTTACCGCATTCAGTGATAAACCTGTGTCACGAAGGCAGACGCCCTGGCTCCAGTACCATCTCGCGTTTGTTTGTGAAGGCATTCCGGACGGCGTGCGTGTCCTAGACCTATTTACCGTGTGCAATGTGTGCCAGTTGGAAACATTGTGGCGGAAATACCATCCAGCGACCCGTCCTTCCCCAGAATCGGCAATGGCCTTCAACCAAGCCCACCCCCGCGAACAGAATGCATGGAGGATGGCTGTACATGCTTTTCCTTCCGAAGACCTCACATCCGTGTTACAGGTTCAGGTCATTCGGACGGACGGACGGATGAATGTCAAAAGCTCTCCCCACCACTTCTACGCATGGATCTTGACGCCCCCTGTGCGGGTCTGGCTCTATCCAGTGCTCTCGGTGATGGTATGCATGCATCGTGGAACGGTGTATGCCGCAGCCAGCAGCGACCTCTCAGCAGGCACCGCTCCCAGACTCGACATGCGTGCACCGCCTCCGCGCGTGCACGCCGGGTATACGATGTTAGGAATAGAAACCGCGCTGAAGGCAGGTGGTGGTAGACTCCAGCCCAGTTCCCTGTCAGTGCTTTTTCTGGATGCTCAGGAGTCGCATGCCGCGGATTTCACTGCCACCCACCGAATGCAGGCCCAGCGGGTGTTAGCTGACTGTCGCGCCAAATCAATCAGTATCAATTGGACCAAGTGGTATCGGCCATGGCAAACCCAGTCGTCCGGAGCCGACTCCTTTTTCGATGGCGGTGAGGGGTTCCTCACTCGGTCCGATGATCCCAAGGGAGCACCTCCAGGGATTGATAAATTTCTCGAAACCCTTGGGCCAATTTCAGGCACCGTGGAAAGGTACCACGCTTTCCTGAGTAGCAATATGAATGCCTTTCATGTAGATAACATTTCCGAGCTCGCTTCGAGCCCGTATAGGAATCTGCTGGAAGCAGTGACATCCCAGCAACCGGCACCAACAGTCATAGTCATCATGGGCGCGTACGTTTCCCAGTGCGTGCTGCACACCGCTCTTGCGGCGCAGCAACTGGGATACTGCATAATAATTGTGGAAGACGCGTGCGTGGCATACCCCACACTGAATAATGTCGCGCCGGGCAAACTTGAGCAGACTGTAGAGGGGCATTGGGATCTCCTTACTCGTTGTGCAGTGGTGTTAAATGTTGAGGATTTCATTAGCGGCATTCAGTAGCAATTTTTACACACGCCTTGCGATAGCATACGTACATCACTCTAGACATTTTATTAGTAAGTTGTACCGCTGTCTCCACTTGGACAATAGTAAATTGTCTGATTACGTCCCGATGAATACTGTCGCTCTGATTAATACAAGCGCAGCAATCATGGCATGGCCGGTGGAATTCACCCTCACTTCCTACCCTCACATGTCCACCATCTCCTGTTGCAAATGACAAAGTACATTACACAGGAGACCAAGGCCACCATCTCTTGTTTTATATTCTTTTGGAGTGGATGAAGAAGCACTGGCTTTGCAGGACAAAGCCAGAAGTGCTGTTCATTAGGGATTGGGTAGAGGAAAGGATAATGTGGGCAGTTGGTGAAAAGGTTCTTGTTTCGTGTGAATATGGTATTGTTCAAGTGCCATATGATATTGCACAGCTGAGTGGTACTCCCGTACATATTCCCGAAGGCGAGCCGGAAGTTGAGCATCAGATGTGTATCAGTCCCAGATGGCATTCCTTATTGTGGCTCGTGAATGAAGAGTATTTGAAAGAGCCACATTATTGGTTAAATGATCAGCATTATGCGTGTTACTTTCGTTACCGGTGGAATTTGCACAAGGCAGTTATGCATAGATACAAGGTAGCAGACCTATTGTCAGAGGGGGAAACAATTTAAATGTACTGCAAAGATGAGTAATTGGCAACTAGCATGTATAGATTAAGTTGGCAGGAAATTGTAATATTACTACAATCTAATAATAGTAGATTGTATATATCATATATATTATGAGATATGTTACAATGTAATAATAGTAGATTGTATATATTATATTTATTATTAGATATGTATATATGATATATATTATTAATATATATATATATCATCTAGATTGTAATATTAGATTGTAATATTACAATATGATATTACAATAGTAGTTTGTAATCTTGCAATAATAATACAATCTAATAAAATTGCTGCTGTAGTAATACTAATGTTGCTGAGCAATATTACAATGTTGTAAAACGTACCACATGTCCTGATTTTTTACGTGGAACTTCGTCGTGAAGTTAGAATTCACGTCCGGTCAACCGTCGTTCCGGAAAATGCACCTCTACAAAAACTGTGGCCAAAGGCATGGCCTACCCAAGGGAATACGCAACTGAAAGATGAGTAATTGGCAACTAGCATGTATAGAGTAAGTTGGCAGGAAATTGTAATATTACTACAATCTAATAATAGTAGATTGTATATATTATATATATATTATTAGATATGTATATATGATATATATTATTATAAATATATATCTATATATCATCCAGATTGTAATATTAGATTGTAATATTACAATATTACATTGTAATATTACAACATGATATTACAATATTAGATTGTAATCTTGCAATAATAATACAATCTAATAATATTGCTGCTGTAGTAATAATAATGTTGCTGAGCAATATTACAATGTTGTAAAACGTACCACAGTTCTTCGCAAGGAAAGCGCCTGTTGAATTTCCGGGTAGCATGGTAATAATTATTGCAATATTACAACCTAATATTGTAATATTATTGCAATATTGCAATCTAAAATTGCAATATCATATTGTAATATTACAATCTACTATTACAATCTATATGGTATATATTATCATATCATATCATATCATATCATGTATACATATCTAAATCTAGATAATATATAAATATTATGTAGATAAGATCTATATCATATATGCATATCTAATATTACAATCTAATAATGTAATTTTATTAGATTACCTATAAGATTATAGGTAATCTAACAATATTACCTGTAGTAATATAGGTAATCTAATAATATTAACTATTATTAGATATGTAATAGTAACACCAATCTAATACATGTGATAATTAGAATAAAAAACCACCACAACAAATAAATGTGGGTTGGGCGTGGGGCGTGGACCTCGCAGGGTACAATGGCACCACACAAGCCGCCTTGGTCAGGGGCAATGCCTACTACGCGGCATGTTCATTTCGCGTCAAGCCAGAGGCCACGAACAAGCGAAGGGGAGGCGCAAACGGCAGAGGTGCTTCGACCTCCAGCAAATCAAGCACCGATCCCCGTAAGACTCGCCGGCTCCCTTGTTACCCTTCTACAACGCATTTACTAAAGCCTTGCTTTAAACCTACCAAGCATTTTCGTGGTGGCATGACTGGACGGGTCATCCTCGGTTTGCACGGATCATGGATCTTGCAGGAGGAGCACCAGGGCGGTGACGAACCCGCGGCGTCAAGTTTTCTGCCGGAGGACGGTGCCGAACCCGCTAAACCACGAGGCACGTTCTTTTAGTGGCCCTGTGATCCCGTCAGTCAGCATCAAGTGCAGATGTGTATAAAGGGTACAAGAATGCATCAAATAATTGTACGCAAACTCCAGCAAATCATTACACACCCTACCGACCGCACCGAACAACATCGTATGGTATCGGTGCAGTTCGTGGTGTAGACGGTGGCCCGCGCTCTGCGATCCCGTAACGGAGTGCCAAATGCCATGAGACACACCGGTGGTCGAATCAGGAGCGCCACGCAACCGACAGGCAGCTGGCCCACATCTGGACGTGGAGGCTTTCATAAGGAAGATCCCTGTGGGATTCGACCTGGAGGCGCGGCAGATCGTGGATAAGCCCACGAGTGCATATTGGGCAAACGTCCCCGAGGCCCAGGAGCGATTCGATCTGTGTGTGAAGCTGTTTACCCAGGCGTATCCTACACTGGAAAAAGACGTCGCAACCCGTAAGGTACAACGACGGCTAGTCAACCGACGTTTTCTGGGACCGAAGGGCACGGCAGTAGAACAGCGCCAACGGACTGACTTGAACGCGGCGACGGAATTCAACAACCAAGTCCGAGACAAACGCCCAGACTTGGTGATAGCCCTGGCGGCACCCACTCATGGTGCCTTGGCCGGGGCCATAGATCCCCTATCGCCAACATCCGATGCTGTTGAGCGGGTGGTTAATGCCGGGAGGTGGCCTACAAATATAAACATGGAGCCTCGACGGAGCCCACGAGTGCACGCCGCTGTTGATGCAGCAGCACCACTGGTTGCCAGTACACCTCCACGGATTAGTCCACTAGTGCACGCCGCTGTTCCTGCAGCAGCACCACTGGTTGCCAGTACACCTCCACGACGGACGAGTCCACTAGTGCACGCCGCTGTTCCTGCAGCAGCACCACTGGTTGCCAGTACACCTCCACGGCGGACTAGTCCACTAGTGCACGCCGCTGTTCCTGCAGCAGCACCACTGGTTGCCAGTACACCTCCACTGCGGACTAGTCCACGAGTGCACGCCGCTGTTCCTGCAGCAGCACCACTGGTTGCCAATATACCTCCACGGACAAGCCCACGAGTTCGCGACGCCGTTCCTGCAGCCGTACCACTGGTTGCCAATACACCTCCACGGACTAGTCCACAAGTTCGCGACGCCGTTCCTGCTCCAGGAGCACCACTGGCTGCAACCAGCGTGCCTCGACGGAGCCCACGAGGTGACGGAGCGGAGCCGAACCAGTATGAGGAGCAGAGGAAGAAAACGATGGCTAGTACGTAGTCTACCCGTTTGCGACTCGCGCATGTGTACGTGAACAAACACGCGTTAGTTGACATGTTCTCGTGTTAGTTTGCGCAATCATGGGAGATGATACTAAATGGGCATGGGGGTTTTTGCACTACTGTCAGGCAACAAACGCAAGTTGAGCGCTGCATTTGGTTGCGCACCAACCGCATACGAAGACTTGCAGCGGGAGAAGCAAAAGCTGCTCCCGCAAGTACAGCAGCTGGGTGTACCGGCACTGATCGAACACGTGCAGCACGTAGCGAGGGTTACGCAGAGACAGGTTTTCATGACGGCGACGGCCGTCTTCGAGAAGGTACACATGCCTGGTTTTGAACTTCTCAGTACGCAACACGGGACGACGGGGTGGCGGGGGGAGGTCGAGACGGAGTTGCGGGAGCGGTGGACTAAGGACCTGAAAAAAATAGGCAAAGAAGGATCCGTTTTGAAGGCGGCTTTCCAATCGATTAACCAGGCTATACGGCAAGCTCCCGCGGCTGCCGCACAGCGCGCACCCCGTGCAACACGAGCGGTGCGAAGCATGGCGGAAGTCGACGACGATGATGACGCGGACGATGATGACATGCGACAGGTGCTCGCATACGGAAGGGGCTTACTAACGAAGAGAGCCTCGATGACCGCGGCGGCGAAACGTAAGGCGGCGGTAACAGCTTGGACCGAGAATGCAATCGAAGAGTTCCAATCTGATTCGCATATCACGTTCGGCGATTGGTACGGGGGCGTGGTGAAGGATAAGGACGGTACCGAACGAGACGTAGATGCCTATGTGGGAGAAACGGTGTTTGAGCACGAGACCATCGGCGATGCATCTCCTTGGCGCACGATGGGACATCCGGAGATCATGCGATGCCACCTAGTGGCAGCGGACGATGAAAATGTGGATGGCACGGTGGAGCCACTGGCTAGGTTTGACTACAGCATTTTCCACGGTGACTTTACGGTGGAGTCCTGGACGTGGGAGCAGCTGGTGGAGATGAATCTGAAAATCGTGCCCGCAGTCCGGGTGAAACGAAACTACGAGGTTGGGTGGAAGGACGAGGCCGGCGTAGAGCGCACCTTGACCCTGGCAGAGTGCCGTGGTAATTTCGGCGCAGACCGGATTCCAGCGTTGCGCACTCGTAATTTCTGGACGGCGGCACCCGACGGCAGCACCCGCATGGGAGGACAACAAGCGCCGTAGAAACTAGAGCAAGTTTGGAAAGACGCCAGATATCAGTTTGTTTATTTGTGATGTACGCTGACGCAACATTAGGTGGTTGTTTGTTTTGACGTGTAGCACGCCGCGATGTGCCTTCCATGCGATATGGAGTTGGCAGCCTGCTGGGTTTACTCCTGGCGGAAAAAAGAACGTTTATAACAATTTCATTTCTGGTTGGTTTGATCTATAGTACACCGGGAGGTGCCTTCCATGCGATATGGAGTTGGCAGCCTGCTGGGTTTACTCCTGGCGGAAAGAAGAACGTTAATAACAATTTCATTTCTGTTGGTTTGATCTCTAGTACACCGGGAGGTGCCGTCCATGCGATATGGAGTTGGCAGCCTGCTGGGTTTACCCCTTGCGGAAACAAGCACGTTAATAACAATTTCATTTCAGGTTGTTTTGATCTGTAGTGCACCGGGAGGTGCCGTCCATGCGATAACGAGTTGGCAGCCTGCTAGGTTTACTCCTGGCGGAATCAACAACCATTCGGTTGAGCAGTGTGATTAGCAAGTACAAAACCCGAACTCGATCCTTTTCTGATACAGATGTAACCAGGTGATGCAAGGAGATGCCAGGGCGGAAGAAGCACGCTTACTTCCATTTCACAACCCGCTGTTCCTTGCGAAATGATCGTCGCATAGGTGTTGCGCCTTCTGATGACAATTGCAGTGATGAATTAACCTGCTGATGGCACGCCGAACATGCACAAGTTGTCTATAACGAATGCATGTAAATCGTCCCGGAATTGGGTATAACTGTGGCATGTGCGCAGGACAGAAGGACTGGTTTAACTGGACAGCGGTGTCGTTCACGGAGGAGGAGGTGGAACAAATGGTGCAGCGATCCGCAAGCACCCGCACCACCATACGACGCACAATGCGCGCGCAGCTGAAACTCGTAGAAGCATGTCGAGGCCCTCCCTCGGCTGCCGAAAAGAACCTTCTGGGAATAATCGATGCATGGCTTACGGACCATGGGGGACGCATGGACACGAGGTATCGTGTGACTTCCCTACCATCAACAGGACCTACCCTACACGATGTTGAACCATCCGTGTTCACAAGCATGACTTTCCCGGACAGCGGCATGCACGGTGTACATGGAGTCCCTTCCGAGGTGAAGATTCAACTCGACGAGGGTGTGGTGCAAGGTGACCCCGTGTCTACACTGGACTATCTGGACTCAGATGAGGAGGATGACGATGTGCAGAAATTGCTTGCTGCAGCGGCGGACGCCCCTGAGCCGGAGGCTGATGTCACGAAAAGCACATTTCTGCAGGTATTTGCCACGTCACCCATGGATATGCCACCCATCGGGGAATGCCTAGAAATCTGCTAGCGCTCTCTTGTTTCCTTTGCGCGGGTTGGTATCTTTGTTTGTCATGGATTGCCACATTTATAGCAGACTCTCTCCAAAATACTGACGACGGTCTGGCTTGCTGGCTGGATTTACTTGCCATTGGATGTAGATATTTAGCCAGCACAACTGCGAGGAAGAAGATCTGTGGAACGAGGCCGGCTCGAACCTGGAGGAATTCCTGCCTACGAAATCGGACGTGAACGACGTCGTACCTGACCAGGAGGAGTGGGACACAGATATGGCGCCAGGCGACCCGTTATTCGTGGGGGATACCGACGCCGCCCACATGACGGTGGGCGAGGCGGTTTGCTACTTCATGGAGCTGCGAAGGGCGCAACATTGGTCGAGGCCTGCATTCGACAGGTTTTTGAAGGTTTTGATCATGCTCATGGGGGGGGCTGGAAAGTGCAATCTTCCGTCAAGTCTATATAGAATGAGGAAGTTTCTGAAGACCGGGTCACACATGGACCACGCCGTGCATGTATGCGTGAATTGGTGCCGACATTACCCCCCTGGCGGCGACCGAAGCTCATGGGACAAGAACCAGACCTGTGACACAATACTGGAAACCAACTCCGACGGTGCGCCGGTGCGCACGTGTAAGGAGAAACGGTTCGAGGTCATACGTACCAGCGATGGTCGAGATGAGCTCCGTCCACGGGATTGGTTTTATTACTTCGCGCCGCAGCGTACTATAAAACGTTGGATGCGTAACCCGGAGTTTTGCAAGCAACGGGCCCGGCGGGATGCTCGAACAGGACTTGACTTCTGGACGGCAGCACTGGCCGAACGTATTGATCAGGCCGTCGGAGGTGCCTTGCTTTCGCCGTCAGCGAGTACACCTGTAGAGCCGCCTCCAGAGGGGGGTGATCCTGGTGTGGAATACGCGGAGCACCGCTCGATGATCCTCTCTCCCGGCGCGGATGATGCCCAACTGTGGAACTCGGACATCGGGTGCGATGGCGACGCCATCACCCTCGATTTCCCAGCTTTCGTTGTATTTGTGGCAGCACGGATGCTGCGGCCTGAATGGATGTGTTTTTTTTTTCTTTTTTCTGTATATAGTATAACAACTGCTTTCTTTGTGACCAGGTCATATTCCATGGGTGCTGGCGTGATAAAGTGCGAGGATCTGCACATCTTGGTACGCTTTGGGAATGAAGGGCCTGCTGTGATGCGAATGCTGTTTTGAAAATGAATACCAATGGCGTACGGTGGATGAACGCAATGTGGGATGGGTGTCGCAATGGATGGTTGCAGTTTCGTCAACGTGATATGTGGCATCGGGTGCTGTGGCTTACACGCGGCCCCCGGCAAAAGGAGAAGAATCCCCTGGTGATATGGGCACTATTTGAAGCCGAGTTGCTACGCCTAATGCACGGGTTTGAGGTGTACGACAGTTTCCTGGAGAGAACTTACAAACTTAAAGTATTCTTGGGAATGGTGCACGCGGATTCGGTGATGCGGATCACAATGGGGCGGTTTATGGGAGTCGGTAGCTACCGGGCTGATGCCTACAGTCTGTTCGAAGGGACGAGCGGGCCCGGCGGGAAGGGAATGTATTTCAAGGGGTATGCCAAGCCGGTGAAGCTAACAATGACAACCGTGCAGGGGAAATCCGAGGTGTATGCGGACGAAGAGCTCCTCATGCTTTCTAAAGACGGGCATGCTGGGTTGGTATCTAGAATCGAAGGAGGGGAATCCCCGAAAATGACTGGACGGCATGGGCGCGGTGCGCTCGAGTTGATCCCGTACTTCGATCCCATGTTTCAATACGCAGTCCCCTTCGGGCACTGCGTGTTATACGGGCTGGCGAAGAGATTCTGGAAGCTATTATTGGGCAAAGTTCCAGGGGTACCCGACGCGACCTTCATTTTGCCCAAGACGATTCTGGACGAAATGCAAGCCCGGGCGAAGCTCGTGAAGCCTCCACACGACGTCATCCGCAAGTACAACGACATTGTGCAATATTTCGGTGAGTTAAGTAGGCTTGGCAGGGATGTGCGCTACGCACATCGCAAACCTGCATTAGTTGACGTTGCCATGAGTGCCACGCCTCGGAGACCTGTAGTGTGTATAATGGGACATGCTACATCGCCCAGTTGGATGGTTGGTTGTGTGACAGGCATGTACACAATGGAGGACGTCCTGAACTGGATCATCTACTACATCCCTCTGGTGATTGGTGATCAACTCGCCAAGTGGAATATGGTGATGGAGGACGCTTGGCAGCAACTGCGCAGAGCTGTGCTTCACTATGTGCGAGCTTCGGGAACTCACGCGGGGTGGAGTACTGCCGAGGTGGAAGGAGCTAGAGCGGCAGCACGCGATCACCTCCGAGCGCATGCAAACATCATGGAAAACACAGGTATATTGAAACTGCTCACATACAACATGAGGCTGGCAGTGGTGTATCTGTTTCGGCAAGAACACTATTTGGGCGAGGTCGGTGCAGCCATGGAGTTGTGGGTGGAGCGTGCCATTCAGCGTCTGAAGGGAGTGGTTAAGGATACCCACGTGAAACAAAAGCCAGTGGAGGCTATCGTGAACGCTATTTGTGACGAAGATGCCCTACAGGACTACCGCTTCAGAAACCCAAATATGCGCAGCATGGATGTCTTGGCGGAGAAGTTGTTTCCCAAACCCACCGTCAGAGCTGCCACGGATCCAGCGGCGAAATTGGTCGAGGCGCCCTGTTATTTTTTGGGCACAGGGAGGAAACTATTGTCCACTACTCTCCCATGCAACCTGCGGCTGCAACTTGATCGCCTGTTGGCAAGTTGTGCGCAGGCATCGCCTGGGGAATGTGACATCACGGTGTACCTCAGGATGTCCCTCAACACAGAGGTGGTGCATTCTTCCCAGTACATGCGAGCCACGAAGCGAATCTCACACCACGTCTCCCTCACTGGTACCGTCAGTGGTTTCGGCGAGCTAGGTCTACCACCAGGCTACCCTTACGCACAAATCCTCGCGTATTACCTTGTGACAAACTCTGCAACACAGCAGGTGGTGTGTCGCCTGGCACGGGTCGTTGCGTACAGAGAAATCCAAGACGAGTACCGTACAAAGCAAGGGATAACAGTGGTGGACAAGGAGGATTGTGTAGAGCTCATCGTACCATGTGCCGCCATCCTCACCAAGGCCATGTTTCAAGATCTCCCTGGCAGTACACACTGCCACGTCATGCACCTATTTCATCAAGTACGCACGGGCTGTTACTAATGAGACCACCCGATTCACTTTACCTAGCGCGGCACGCGTGTCGTGCATCGGCTTCCAGCATCGCCTGACCCAGCTAGAGAGCATTGATTGGCTGAACCATGGCTGAACTGCTGAACAATAGCCTAATACTTGTATGCGGCGTGGACCTGTGTAGGACTTTCTCATACTGTATTTATGGACCAATGGCTTCCCTAAACATCTAGCCAATTGTAATACACTGTGCCTAGGGTTTCCCCAACATTGGACCAATAAAATAGCAGCATATTAGGTTTCCCTACACATCTAGCCAATAGAAAAGCATAGTGCCTACGGTTTCCTAAACAATGGACCAATAACATAGCTGCATGTTAGGTTTTCCTAAACATCTAGCCAATAGCAAAGCACAGTGCATAGGGTTTCCTAAACATTGGGCCAATAACATAGCTGCATATTAGGTTTCCCTACACATCTAGCCAATAGCAAAGCACAGTGCATAGGGTTTCCTAAACATTGGACCAATAACATAGCTGCATATTAGGTTTTCGTGAACTTCTAGCCAATAGCAAAGCACAATACCTAGGGTTTCCTAAACATCGGGCCAATAAAATAGCAGCATATTAGGTTTTCCTAAACATCGGGCCAATAAAATAGCACCATATTAGGTTTTCCTAAACATCTAGCCAATAGCAAAGCACGATGCCTAGGGTTTCCTAAACATTGGACCAATAACATAGCTGCGTATTTAAATGTGTCATCGGTTTATATTGTGTCATTTTCCTAACTTTTGAATTATACCAAGTTTATATATACTCTCGTCCAATCACTAATTACCCAACTTTAGGAGAACCCAATGTTAACATACAGTACGAGTTTATACTTAAGTATGTGTTCATATGACATGTTTAGGAGATTTTTAGGAGATTTTTAGGAGATTCTTAGGAATACTTAGGAATACTTAGGAGATTAGTTGTTATAGTGTGGAGGATGTGTTGCGATTATCGTGCCCTTAACAATATCACCATAAAGGACACATATCCGTTGCCACCCCATGATACCCTTCTTGAACAGCTTAAGGGAGCACGCTGGTTCAGTAGATTTGATTTCAACCAGTTTTTCCACCAAATTCCCATTCACCCAGACGACATTCATAAAACTGCTATTCGCACCAGATATGGTTCTTATGAATGGACAGTTATGCCTTTCGGATTGACCAATGCACCTGCAACAGCTCTTCGTGTAGGAAACCGGGCATTCTTCGACTTCATTGACCAGTTCCTTGTCATATTCATGGACGACACTATTGTATACAGTCCAGATTTTGACAGCCATGTGAAGCATGTTCGACAGTTCCTCCAGCGTTGCAGAGATCACCAGTTCTACATCAGGCCTTCCAAGGTGGAGTTGTTCGTCAGATCCATAGACTTTATCGGACATCACATCTCTGAAGCAGGCCTATCCATCATCGAAGACAGAATCCGAGCAGTCATGGCAATTCAGCCTCCAGTGTCTTATGGTCCTACCGTTGGAAAGCAGCCTCTACGCCGTATGGCTAAAGATGGCAAGTCATCCCTTCGGTCATTCTTGGGCATGATCGGTCAATTTAGGAGATTCATACCAAAATCGCTCCAAGGTTGCCGAGCCGCTCAATCGTCTCCTTAAAGATAATGCAGAGTTTGTCTGGGAAACAGAGCAGCAGCAGGCATTTGATAACCTTAAAAGTGCCATCTGTAACGCTCCAGTATTGCAGCTCCCAGATCAGAAACTGCCATCTATTATGGAGGTCGATGGATCAGGCACACACGTTGGTCAAGTAATACTCCAGGATCAAGGAAAAGGTATGAAGCCATGTGGCTATCACAGCGTCACTCTATCCGATACACAGAGACGTTGGCCTATTCCTGAGATTGAGCTATTTGCCATTGTGGAGGGCTTCCGATTCTTTCGCCACATCTTGTTGGGAGCTCCTGAGACCATTGTACGCTCAGATCATCAGCCATTGGTTTATTTCCAGACCAAATCCACACTGAGCCCCAAACAGGCACGGTGGTTGGATGAGCTCTCCGAGTACAACTTCCGTATAGAGCACATTGCTGGCGAGAAGAATAAGGTTGCAGACGCACTCACGCGTATCTCTACACTCTTTGAACTCACTGGTTGTCTGAAACATATAGACATCACCGAGGTTCCAGTCATACCACCCACAGATTCTACATTCATTGCTCTTATATCTTCTTCATCAGCTCATCAGCTGCACAACATCATTATATCCGAGTATGATCGTGACACATTTGCACAGACCATTTTGGCTAAGCTGACATCATCGACTTCATCACAGTCAGTCAGCAGCTTCAGCTTCGAGCTCATTCAGGGGTTGATCTATCGTAAGACCATATATGGCAGACAGCTGTACATTCCACCAACAGCTAAAGTCCCCACAGATGACGGTGAGATCACACACAACTTCGCCACATTCTTCTTCATGAGTGCCACTCAGCCACTATTTCTGGTCATGTAGGCAAAAATCGCATGCTTCATCTTCTGCGTAGCCGGTATTATTGGCCAGGAATGACAACGGCAGCCATCAAGTACATGCGGGAGTGCCCCGTTTGTCAGCGCCAGAAAACGAGGCGACACAAGCCTTATGGTCAGGCACATATACGATATTCCGTGCCTAAGACAAAATGGCTAGATGTAGCTCTTGATTGGATCACTGACCTGCCTATCACCACTAATGGGCACGACAGTATATTTGTGGTAATGTGCCAATTCTCTCATCGCCGTCATCTCATTCCCTTCAGCATGACCTGGACTGCTCAGCATACTGCTTCGATATATATGCAGCATATCTTCAAGCTCCATGGTCTTCCGAGGAACATCATCTCAGATCGAGACCCCAGATTCACCTCTACATTCTGGCAGACACTGTGGAAATCTACTGGTACGAGATTGTCCATGACGTCATCACACCATCCACAGTCGAATGCTGCCAATGAGAGAAGCCATGCCTTCATTGAGGACATCCTCAGGTACTTTTCAAATTGTCGATTCATAATTTGATTTCACCATCCTCTGGTTTATAAACTGATTAAGTAGTATATTTTGTTTATTTCAGGTGTTGTTGCAATGATACTTCAGCCAATTCGTGGGAGGACAAGTTGCCTCTGGTGGAGTTTGCAATTAACAATACCGTTTCTGCATCAACTGGTTATTCACCATTTTATCTCGACTCGATGGCGCAACCACTTTCGCCTCGTGACCTGGTTGTCACTATTCCGCCAGAAGCTCCTGTTCCAATACAAAGAGCTATTCGAGATCATTTTGACCAGTACTCGGCTGTTCATGCCAACGCGGTAGACAACATTTCCCGAGCAGCAGAAATTAGCCAAGCCAGATTCAATAAGACTCACATGCCTAAGCAGTTTGCAGTTGGGCAGAAAGTTCTTTTACGGACTGAGTTCATTCAATGGACTGGTTTAACAGAGGCAGGCAGACACTTTAAGCAGCCATATATTGGGCCATTCACCATCTCCAAAGTGCTTAGCCATGGACGTGCATACGAGTTAGATTTCGGAAATCTTGATATCCGTATTCATCCGGTACAGCCTGTTTCCAGATTAGAGCTGTACAACGACTCGATCCAAGCACCTTTGCCTCTGCCACAGATGATCACCGAAGAAGGGCAACCACTATTTGAGATATCACACATACTCTCGGATAAGTTCACTAGAGGTGTCAAATACTATTTAGTACGATATGCAGGCTACGGCCCTGAGCATGACACCTGGGTCAAAGCCACAGAGCTGACCAATGCAGCAGACATTATAGCTGCCTATGAAGGCTAAACATTATATTAAGCCTCATGCTCTTACTTCTTGTAATATATACTAATACATGTCGATCATCTATACAACCTTGCTCTTAATGTTTTATCATTATGTTGCATAGAAGCGGGAAATTGATCCTTCCTTGCTAAAGGTGTAGTGAGCCTTGTTCAAAATCATACCCTTGCACAGATACGCACACATGCGAGATATCACATCTGTGGATAAATAAAAACTGCTATATGCTACCTTTGCCAAAGCCGTGGTTTGTCATCGGATTCTTGGCCAGTCATCCGAAGCTACCGGAGATATCGACTGAGGTAGACGGAGTTGTGATCCTAAGTTATGCTTGACAAACATAACTAAAGAAATTTCACATTAGTACGTGGCGAATCCATTCTCACTCATCGCGATAGATGTTCGTCAAAGCGTGCGTACTGGACCATATAAGGAGTTTGGCAGACGGGTGAGGATTTAAAGTGGACTTATAAAGACCCTCCGATATCTCGTAAGCAGGGCCTTCTCCGTTTGCATTAAAACAAGCCCCAAAAAACGGGCTCCCCATCGCTACCTATGATCCTCCAAAGTAGCTTAAGGAGGGGAGGAAGGGTTGGGTGCACTATATCATGCCGAGAATCGTTCGATTAATGAGAAATTGTTAAATCGTGGGATCATCGTTCGCAAAGGCGTCGACGGCTAGCGCAAATAATCCGTAACGTAGACTTCGGATGCTTTGAATCGTCACTCTGACGCACGATACGTGTGGATCAATCAGTAATCCAGCGTCAATCTGCATCACGAAACGCAATTCATTGAACCTTGAAACGTCACTCTGAAATACGATACGAACTTCAAAAGGTGGGTTACATCCTAAGAACTGTAAGGTGAGGGACTAAAGTGGACTCAGTTCCCCCCAATAACCTAAAAACACCATGAGGGACGCCTCAGATCGGTGTAAGAAGACTGGTACCAGCAAGAAGCGACAACAACAAAGACATCATAGACATATACAAAGGTATGCCCGTTGTGAGGTCACAACTCTTTTAAGAGGGGAGATCTGTCAGGGTTATGACCGATGACATATGTGTCATACATGTCATACGTGTCATACCTGTCAGACATGTCATACCATGTCATGTCATGTCGTGTCATATCTTATTATGACAGTCGTCGTGTCATATATTATTATGACAGTCGTCAGTACGGTCGACCATGACTGTACATGTCAAGTCGCGTCATATATTATTATGACAGTCGTGAGTACGGTCGACGATGACTGTACATGTCGCCAGATGATAATGTCACATCATCTGTCATTATTCAAGGAAAGACTTGAATGACCCTGTCATCGAGAGTTCGTACGTCGAACTCGAAGATGGCAAAGCAAAGATACATCTTGAAACAAGAACCATCTTCGCTTTAAGCATGTGCGGAACACGCATGCACAGTATGAACGAACTAGTCGTTATTACAATACTGGTCGTTCAACCTACGTCTCGGGTTCACAACCCAATGGCGGTACCATCTACGATGATGGGAGACGTATGGTACAAAGTGAGGAAGCGTCGTGCTTCAGCAGTTCTTCATTCAGAGACTGCAACTCACAACCCGCTATACTGTACTGGAATATCCTAGTTCACTAGATATCAGAAACTCCCGAACTGTGTGGATAAACTCATAAGATAAATAAACCCTAAGCTAGATATACCCGGAACGGTCTCGGACGGTTTCGGAGTCTAGCCTACCTGTGACACAGCGTGTGTCACAGCACGAACCTATAGATCAGTCAGCAGTCCAGTGTTGGCCTAGGAGTCTGTCATAGGGGCCTGACCGGGACTCCCAGTCAGGGCTGCCTATACAGATTTCAGCACACCACCCCAGCACTGTGGGTGGTGACTGTCTAGGAGAGTCAGATAATGTAAGATAAGTTAGGGCAGGAGCCAGGTTGACAGACCTAACTGCTAATCCAACTGTGCAATTCTGAAACACAAATTGGAAACCCTCTAGCTAGCACAGGTGCAGAAACCTACGGGCATTGTGCACCCGCTAAACAACTGAAAAGCACCGAGCTAGCAAGCCAGAATATAACTTGTAGATGTCAAAAGCAAAACATAAACCAGAAAAGTTGTTGAAGTCACCGGAGTTCCGCACACCACCATGTCGGTGTGCATCCAGAGTGAACAAGAAGTCAATCGACAGCACCAAAGTAGCCAGCTGTGGTCTCAATCAAGTCGGACCCGAAGGGAGGGTTCCCGAAAGGACCTCTCTCATGTAGAGCCACACCGTAGAAGAAGGCCATGTCGAAGCTCAAATCTGCCTGAGCAAGATCCTGAAAGATGTCAGGGGGCTCAGGCGGCTCAAGCGGTGGCACATTGTCAGCCACAAAGAAACCCTGAGTCGGGATCACGGATTCAACAAATTCATCCGTGGAGAAAATTGACGGAGTCTCCCAATCGAGGTCACCACCAGGCGAAGGCAATCCCGCAGCCGACTGAGCATCGGGTACAGCTGCCACCCCCATGATCGAGATGCAAAGAACGAGGGAAAGGAGGAGAGGAATTCCCCATGGTCCAACCGTGGCAGGAAAGCCCCAGGGCGGCTTCCCACAACCGTAGATCCTCTGCTCGTCCACGGGCGGCCCAGGAACATGATTGGCCGACGGAGGCGAACCCCGCGGCTTCAGCCGGAAGCTGCCGTCGGCAAAGTCCTCGTAGTCGTCGGTGTCGTAGCCGGTGAGGTCAACCGGCGCGATGGCGGCGTGGTTGACAGTCTGAACGAACCCAGGGAACTCACCGTCCGTCGTGGCAGTCACCCGCGCCGATTGAAGCGGCACGGGCTTCACATCCTCCTCCTGCGAGACAGGTATAGCAGGGGCCGGCACGGCGGATGCCGATGCCGCCGCACCACCTGCCGGAACCTGCTCCTCCGGCATGTTCCCCGCTGCCGCGGGGCCGCACACCAGAGCCGATGCATGCGGCTCGAGAACCGCCCGTGGTGGGAAGGATGCGTGGGTGTAGTGCACCTTGCAGTTTGCCGCGGCATGGACCTCCGCGGCGAGATCGTCCAGCCGCTGATGAATGTCGTCACCTGCGGGCTCGTCAGCAGGCTGCTGCGGCTCTACCGTGAAGCCGTAGGCGGACACGTCGATCCCGCCCACCGCACCCGCACAGAGTACCGCAGGCGGCCCGTACGTAGATGCCGCAGTGGCAAAAGCCTCGGCCCCATCATCCGCCGCCTGCTGGAACAGGGCACACATGGCCAATGCACGCACCCCCTCCGCGTCCTCCTCGTCGATGGGAATGCAGAATGCCGCGGCCGAGTGCGGGGGATGCTGACGCCCGCCCAACGGACAGTCGCGGTAGAAATGGTACTGCTCACCTTTCCCCGCCTTCTTGCATTTCCCGCAAAAAGGCTTCGCCTTCTGATCGTCACGGTCAAAACCGACCGGAGGCAACGGGTGCGTGCCGACACGGAACCCCCGCTGCGTACCGCGCTGCTGCTGCTGCCGCTGCTGCCGCTGCGGCTGCTGCCGCTGCTGCTGCGCCGGCGGTGCTTCCGTCCCGCGCTGTTGCCGCAGCAAATCCTGGAGCTCGTTGATCTTGTTGAGGAGAGCGCCGTACTCCGTGCTGGAGAGCTGCGCAGAGACGCCGCTCTTGCCCGAAACTGCCTTCCCCGTCCCCGTCTGCGCCCAAGCCTGATAGATCTCTACCACAAGGGAGCGGAGAGATGCCAAGGAGACATGCGCGAGGTCGGCCGCGAGAGGATACCGCACCTTGACCGCGGTGTAAAACACCGGGTCCAGCCGGTTGTACAGGGAGAGCTTCCTGGTCTCCTCGGTGGGTGTCCAGTCCGTAGCTTTGTTATCCCGCACCAGACGCTGTTCCCGAGCCAAGATGGGCTGCGGGTCAGTGTCTGCGGGATAACGTAACGCGGCGTGCTCCTCCTGGTGCGACTCACGTAGCGCCACAGGTACACAGCCCTTGATGATGTCCACCAGGGCTCGCCGTCCATCACGGTCAGACGAGGCGTCGGTGCCAGTCAGCCAGACGTAGGCGTTGCTGTGCTTCTCGACAACCAGAGCCAGAACGTCGTAGAGCAAGCCGTTGACCTTGGTCACCACACGAGCCAGAGGGTCGTCGAGGTCAAAAGATGCCAGCTCCAGCCCAGCTGAATGAAACTCCGTACGCAGCTGCACCACCAGCTCGGAGAGGAGGCCAGCGTCGTCCGTACCGCGAAAATGGTGCTTTTTGTCACCAAGGACATCCTCGCGGATACCCTTGGCCCACTGGCGGTGAAGACGCGCCTTGTAGACCTCGTCAACCAGCTTGCTCTGCTCCTGCAAGTACTTCCTGGTCGCCACGTCTGCATCTTCGTTGGAATTCGGAGCGGGGTTCGGAACAGTTGGCGTACGCACCGTCGGACTGTTCCGAACTCCGTCTAATAGCCTCAGCGAGGCGTCGATGTCACTGTCCCTGTCCAGGGACTTCTTCGCTCGGGTTAACATACCCATACTCTGAAAAGCCAGAGGGGAGGTGGTACGCAGTCGCGCGGTTGGGTGTGGTAGCGGAAAAATGGTAATGGTCAGCAGCGGAGAGGAGCTAAGAGAGCGGAGCGGCGAGGGGCACTCGAAGATGTCGTCGAAGTCGAAGGTGTCGCGAACACCAGCCCAGAAAACAGTAACCAGCAGGGCCAGTGCTGGTGCAAAACTGGATCCGAACTTTGCTAAGACTAGTCCGTAACGAGGCGCGGTCCCCATGGCCGCCACTCCCAGTTGCTTACCGCAAACAATTCATACCATAATTCCTAGTCGCACCCAAACGCGCATGCGCGCACCACCTCTCCAAGCGGCCGTTTAGCCAATCATGGCCAAATCAGCAAGTGGAATAAAAGCGTGGATGGGGCCACGACCTACTGGAATATCCTAGTTCACTAGATATCAGAAACTCCCGAACTGTGTGGATAAACTCATAAGATAAATAAACCCTAAGCTAGATATACCCGGAACGGTCTCGGACGGTTTCGGAGTCTAGCCTACCTGTGACACAGCGTGTGTCACAGCACGAACCTATAGATCAGTCAGCAGTCCAGTGTTGGTCCTAGGAGTCTGTCATAGGGGCCTGACCGGGACTCCCAGTCAGGGCTGCCTATACAGATTTCAGCATACTGTTACACTTGTGTGTGCCGTTCAACAGCACAGTGTTTATTTGATATACTGTATAATATTTGTGGGCTCGCATATCAGCCCTAACAACTATAGGAAGTGACAGGTGACAGATTAAGTTGCCGATGTGTCACATCCAACATGACAGTCGGGGCGTCACTTCCAGCAGGTCCATAGGGGGCTCAGATCACCTCAAAAATACAACCTGACATTTTCAACACGTTTCAGGCATAGCAAAGGTGGGGCGTTCTTTAAAGGACATTCCTACATTAAAATAGTCAATAAAATGTATCACTGTGATAGAAAAGGCTAATATATATTATATATTAGACTGACGGAAGCACTAGCAGGGAGTGACACCACAATTCACTGCAGACTAAGATGAGATAATAAAATAACTTTGGGGTTTTATTATCACGGAACGGTGACAGGAGCAAGCTGACATGGCACCTCGGGTCAAGGGGTGATCAGAGAGAGTGTGACTTCCCCCCACCTTATGGGGGGGGGCTGAAAGTCTCATCTCACATCACACCACCTCACCCCGAAGGCGTGAGGTGCCACAACAAAGCAGGTAAGCTTGCATCCCAAACCTAAACCCTAGGCAAAATAGGCAGCAGTTACAGGCCCAATGGGACCTTTTGCAGTCCAACCAGAGGTGGATCCCCACATAGGCGTTGGCCCGAAACTACTGCACTTGCTAGAGCCGCTTACCGAAGATGCCTGTCTAACTTCATTGTTGCACACCACCAGATTGTGATGTGTCGGGTGGCAGGTCGATTGCGGCACTGGCGACGGGCTGCGACCCCATGAAAGGCGGTAACCAAATCGGCCCCTCAGATACCAACCAATACCTGTGCGCGGCCATGGCGTAACGTGGCCAAGCACCACCAGAGGCAAGTGGCAGAGGGGGAGGAATGTGGGAAATGCGGAAAGTGGCTCGAACACAAAGGTGTCGAACGCACGAGGAAGTGGGGGTGGGAGACGAAAGGCGTTCTCAAGCACCACCACATCGTAGTGAGGTAGCACACAACGCGAAGGCGAGGAACGCGGTGAGGCGCTCTCGTAGGAGTCATAGCACTCGTTGTCGATGGCGAAAATGTCGGAGTCGTGCTTGGTGTCTGGTGCGCAAGCACCACCAGACACCACCAGACCAAAGCCAGAGGTAGAATGTTGTCGACGTAATCGAAGAGAGACCAACGCAGAACGAACAGCGGCCATACGCGCACGATGAGGTCCAGTGGACATGGTCGCTGACCACTGACTGCTGACTGCAGAATCTGCGAACCCAAAATTAGGGTTCCCAAGCGAAAAGCGAATTTCTCGTAAAATTAAGCAAATCAAACGATGAAAGGGTCAATTTGGGGTAGATTCTCGCGGGGAAAACGTCGGTCAAGTCAAAAACGTCGTGCGGTAAACCGTTCTCCCGCCAGGAGCGGTGCTGCTGGCCAGATAGTCGAGAGCGCGTTTGGGTGCTTGGTGTGAACGTAACTTTCCGTAAAATTAACTAAATCGAGCGATGAAGAAGTCAAATTTGGGTAAAATTCGACGGGGAAAACGGCGGTGAGGTCAAAAACGTCGTGCGGCAAGCCAATTTTCCGGCAGCGGAGGCGCTGCTGGCCAGAGTGTTGAAGGCGTAAATGTCTGTTGAAAGTTCAGAGATGCGGCGAAATCAAAAACGCCGATACGTAGGGGCGAAGGTCTCGTTAAATTCGGTTGAAGTTGGTCGAAAACTTACAATTTTCCGAGGTACGTGCGGAGGTTACGTGCAGGTTACGTGCGGGTTACGTGCGGGTTACGTGCGTGATCCAAGTTGCCGAGAAAAGGATGCCACACCAAAGATGGTGGACCGATAACCTGATAGAAAAGGCTAATATATATTATATATTAGACTGACGGAAGCACTAGCAGGGAGTGACACCACAATTCACTGCAGACTAAGATGAGATAATAAAAGTAACTTTGGGGTTTTATTATCACGGAACGGTGACAGGAGCAAGCTGACATGGCACCTCGGGTCAAGGGGTGATCAGGGAGAGTGTGACTGCCCCCCACCTTATGGGGGGGGGGGCTGAAAGTCTCTTCTCACATCACACTGCCACCCATTGTATGCGCAGAATGTAGAGCCATTTATGTGCGTTTCAGCGAGAGCAAGTCGGGCCTGAGAAAGCTCCGCGGCTCCGTTGCATTTAGATCTGTCATTATTTCGGATGACCGTCGTTTCTACCCTCGCCTGTCCCATTGAAACTATCCGGCGCGCTGGTGTCACAGAAGAAGAAGAAAACCTTAAAAAATGGGTGGAAAATCGCGTCCGGCGGGTCCGGGTCTCACCAGAAAGAGAATATCTCATATCGATATGATGAATGATATCTGAAGTGACGATCCGATGAATAATTATGACTTGGTCGTGAATTCGTATCTTCTTCGATGGCGATGCTGAAATGTCGAGTGATTATTGGGAGAGAGCAGAGGGATACGGGCCACGGACCCACGCCACGCCCACGGTGTCGGTGAGAATCTCATCGTCATTCTTGCTTTGGTTCACTCTGCCATGCGAATTCCATCAATAACTATCCAATCAATATATTTCGGACGAATCGAAGGCAACATAACATCTTCCACGTCAAATGAGAGTCATGTCAACTGAAAGTCTGAAACCAATTTTCCCGACCAGCAAGAAAGAAAAACACTAAACCCTTGAAAAAGTGACACGGTATATATAGTCACTATATCCTAGCAGAAGGATTCCAAAGGAGAAACATCTGGATTTCCATAGTACTTTTCAACCATATGATGAAAAGTTCGGAATCTTCTTTGCTCAAGAATCTGCTCTAACTGCTTAGGTCAGAACGGCAGCTTCCTCTTTTAACGAACCGAAACCCTACTTGTACTTATCCCAAGCGAAGAGGGACCATGCTTCGCGCGGCAAAAACGTTCTCAAACGGGGTCCTCGGCACAGGCGTTTGCAGAACGTTGTTATGCATATCGATGGGGAGCAATTCTACAAGGCCTTGTAAGCAAACTCCGCACGGAGCTCTGCGCATTGTGAAGCGCTCCCTGCAAGGCAGCCGTCAGTTCGTTGCTATCCGGCGAATCCGCAGCAAAAGCTGTCCCAGGTTGCACACAAGCGCCGCGCTTTTAACTTCGCCACCGGATGAAACCAAGCCTTCACCTCCCCCGGCAGAGGACCAAGACGTAGTCCTCCTGGACATCTCAGGGATGAAGTGCGCGGGCTGCTCTTCGGCGGTCCAGCGCATCTTAGACTCCCGCGACGACATCGCCCGGGCCTCGGTGAATTTGGTTACTGAGACGGCGGCCATATGGCCGTCGCCTTCCTCAGACGCCGCGATTGTCGCTGATGCCGCTGCGGCGACGGTGTCCGACCGCGGCTTCCCCACATCAGTCCGCCCTTCCGGTGTCGCCGAGGCCGCGGAAGCTGCGCAGCAGACGAAGCAGGCACGGGAAGATGAGATTCGGCAGTGCAATATTGATCTTGCCATCGCCTGGACTTTGGCGGGGGTGTGCTTGACCTCGCACCTCGGGCATCACCTCCATCATCTCGGGATGCACGAATATGCCCATGGCGAACTCGTGACCTTGATAGGCGCCCCTTGGGTCGGTTCCCTAATCGCCGCAGTCGCCCTTGCCGGGCCGGGTCGAAGCCTAATATTAGAGGGTTGGAGGGCGCTCGCACGCGGTAGCCCGAACATGAATTCACTGGTCGCTCTTGGGTCGACCTCGGCCTTCGCACTGAGCGCGCTCGCCGTGCTGCTACCCGCTCTCGGCTGGAACTCGGACTTCTCGGAAGAGCCGGTGATGCTGCTCGCGGTGGTGCTGCTCGGCCGAGCTTTGGAGAGGCAGGCGCGCAACAACGCGTCCTCTGACCTCCGCGCGCTTGCCAGCCTGCTGCCACAGACCTCGCGCCTGCTGGTGAACAACGCCGCAAAGGAAGAGGACGCACCCCTGGAAGTTGTTGAGGTCCCCACAAGAGTGGTCCGTCCTGGAGACATGGTGCAGGTGTGCGCTCGTAGACCCGCGCCTGACTGGAGACATGGTCCACGTGTGCGCTCGTAGGCCTCGGTCTCACTGGAGAGGTTGTGCAGTTGTGCGCTCGTAGGCCCGGGCCTGACCTAGGTGTGCTGATGCGATCTCCCGGGTACGTGCTTATTCTTGTGCGGGAGGTTCCAGACACGAGCTTCTGTAAACACCCTCGAGCCAATAGGGAGCCGATAAAGGACGGTAAATACTGTCACCTGCGGACTGCGGCAGCAATGACCACAAAGCAACAAGCGTGTTGTTTTGCTTGACGACGTTGTACGTTCGGACTATGCTGCCAGCCATTCGTTTCGTTGATGCTCTTGCGTCACGACCTTTTCTATTTCTTGCAGCCCTTATTGTGAAAGACGAGCCAACGCCGGTTGTTGTGTCTCACACCAAGTGGAAAGAAGTCCGCGGCACGAAGCAGTGCCTTTCATTCGCGGTGCGCGAAGGCTGACTCTGTGTGTGTTTGCTGATGCAGGTGTTACCAGGAGACAGCATTCCGGTCGATGGCAAGGTTGCTCTTCCAACACAGCCCCCCTTCAGCTGCGGTCATCAATGCCGGCCTTGGCACAGGAACTGCCCTGTGCGGATCTGATGAAGAGGGTCCGTGACCACCCAGTGAAGGGGATCTAATGATAGGGGTTTGTGGCCACCCGTTAACGGAGACTGATGAAAGGGGTTTGTGGCCACCCGGTGAGGGGGATTCTCGGTAACACCGCGAACGGAGGTATGTGGCCCTGTAAACGGGAGTTGGTGTCAACATGGAGAACAAGGTGGTTGAATTGACCCCGTGAACGGGAGTTGGTGTCAACATGTAGAACAAGGAGGTTGCATTGACCTCGTGAACGGGAGTTG
>LGRX02015289.1:0-23620 GCA_001247695.2 Cymbomonas tetramitiformis
CGGGTGAGGCGCCTTGGTGAGGGGTGTGGTGAGCGGGGTGAGGCGCCTTGGTGAGGGGTGTGGTGCGCGGGGTTGAAACACATTTTCAGGGCCTGAAAAGCATTTTCAGGAGCTGAAAAGCATTTTTAGGCCCTGAAAAGCATTTTCAGGAGCTGAAAAGCATTTTTAGGCCCTGAAAACCATTTTCAAGGGCTGAAAACTCATTTTCATGGGCTGAAAACTCATTTTCAGGGCCTGATAACCATTTTCAGGGCCTGAAAAGCATTTTCAGGGCCTGAAAACTCATTTTCAGGGGCTGAAAACCATTTTCAGGGCCTAAAAACCATTTGCAGGGGCTGAAAACCATTTTCAGGGCCTGAAAACTCATTTTCAGGGGCTGAAAACCATTTTCAGGGCCTGAAAAGCATTTTCAGGGGCTGAAAACCATTTTCAGGGGCTGAAAACTCATTTTCAGGGCCTGGTAAACATTTCCAGGGCCTGAAAACCATTTTCAGGGCCTGAAAACTCATTTCAGGGCCTGAAAAGCATTTTCAGGGTCTGAAAAGCATTTTCAGGGCCTGAAAACCATTTTCAGGGCCTGAAAAGCATTTTCAGGGCCTGAAAAGCATTTTCAGGGCCTGAAAAGCATTTTCAGGGCCTGAAAACTCATTTCAGGGCCTGAAAACTCATTTCAGGGCCTGAAAAGCATTTTCAGGGCCTGAAAACTCATTTTCAGGGGCTGAAAACCATTTTCAGGGCCTGAAAACTCATTTCAGGGCCTGAAAAGCATTTTCAGGGCCTGAAAACTCATTTTCAGGGGCTGAAAACCATTTTCAGGGCCTGTTAACTCATTTCAGGGCCTGAAAAGCATTTTCAGGGCCTGAAAACTCATTTTCAGGGGCTGAAAACCATTTTCAGGGGCTGAAAATCATTTTCAGGCCCTGAAAACCAGTTTCAGGGGCTGAAAATCATTTTCAGGCCCTGAAAACCAGTTTCAGGGCCTGAAAACTATTTTCAGGGGCTGAAAATCATTTTCAGGCCCTGAAAACCAGTTTCAGGGCCTGAAAACTCATTTTCAGGGGCTGAAAACCATTTTCAGCCCCTGAAAACCATTTTCCGGGCCTGAAAAGCAATTCCAGGGGCTGAGAACTCATTTTCAGGGCCTGAAAACCATTTCAGGGCCTGAAAACTCATTTTCAGGGGCTGAAAACCATTTTCAGCCCCTGAAAAACAATTTTCAGGGGCTGAAAACCATTTTCAGGCCCTTTTCATCCTTTTAATCCGTATTCACCGGAAGTATATCTAGACCGCGTTATTAGGCCCATGAACCTTTTTTAGCTTTTCTCAGGCTATTTTGGCTTGTTGCCTGTTTCAGAGCCAAGACGACATATTTTTCGAGGCGTTGTTCCATGTCGTTATACCATGGATGCGCATTGAATATGGAGGCATCCGTGAATTCCGAGAACGAAATTTTCTTCGTGATTGGGTCGAGGAGAGATTTATGTGGGCACTCGAAGAGATTGTTCCGATAAGTCGTTACGATTATGCACAATCTCGTTTAGTTGAGATCATGGTGCCGGTATCGTTGGCATTTCATGCGCGTCGGTTATTATACTCACCTGAGTTATATACCTTCATCTATGGGCGTTCAACTGATCATTCTTCCCGTATTTTCGAGATTTTCTACATTGAGAACATGGACTCACATTCATACAATGATCACGCATATGCAATCACTAGGTGGTTGCGTGACGTGCATGTGTGGTATTATACCGGAAGATGGGGAAGATACGAAAACGACTACAGTATAAACTTAGAGTTATTAGGTTTAGGAATTGAATGGAGTGGTCAATTCTAGAAGACTTATTTACTTTCTTTGAAAAAACCATTTGAATACTAATGTCGGCAATATTGCCTCCAGGCTCACTTGATGCGCCCTCCAGGCTCACTTGATGCGCCCTCCAGACTCACTTGATGCGCCCTCCAGACTCACTTGATGCGCCCTTTTATTAGGCTCACTCGATGCGCTCTTGATGCTCAAAAGGTTGGGTATGAGGGAGCAGGTAGACCTTTCGGAAGAGTCTCCCGAGTTTGAGTTCTCCATTGTGGACACTCTGGCCCGGGTACAGAGGGAGTATGAGGCAATGTCACAAGCTCTGATTATGCATGTACCCGACGGAGATGTCGAGGACACCTGGTCAGCTGCATATAGCTATGCATGTCTCATTTACCCAGAGTACCCCGTGGACGAGAATGGGGACCCCCTACGTATTGGGGGTCACACCAGGACACCACGGCGGGTTGGATCATTTGATTACTACGGACTGCTCCTGTGCTGCATCCGCTGTCGGTGCAATGCACGCAACTGGCGGCAGGACTCTGAAGCCGGGTCCGACGGATATGTTTCCGAAGATGAATAAATGATAGATGTTATACTCGGGACTCGCGTTTATATGTTCAAAAAACAATGATTACTTTGTACGTATTAATAGATGTTGGCTACCGACCCGCACGTTAATTGATCTTACGTAAACATCTCAATTGTGTATAAGATTCAAATCAACTTTCATTTCGGGGCCTAAACTTTCATTTCATGCCCTGATTTCTCATTTCTGGCCCTGAGCTTTCATAGCCTGAACACAATTGATGCGCCCTCCAGGCGCTGACCTCCGCTTTTGCGTGTCCACCATGGGCCGTGGAATTGGGTGGTGTCCAACACAATTTGGGATCACGCATACCCAAAAGGGCATCCTGTGTGACCGTTACGAATGCCACTGGGGGTACATGGTGGACAACCACCTGACAATATACTCCGAACATCGATCTTCTCGCAGTAGATTTGCCCTTGGGTGTGGGGAAGGGGTGAACAGAAGAATCCACCTAAACATCACAAAAAGCTTTCTCTTAAGAAAAACATGGGCAATGCGGAAAGTGCTACTCCAAGAACGGAAACGCTCCGATCTAACGATCCTGTTCGACATCTGCTGTCCAACCTAAAAACCCCGCCATCCGCCGCATTACGCCATTTGGATGGATCCATCTTGGGTTCTCCAGAACATGATGCCCAAGCAATCGCCTATGAGGTAAAACCTCCCACCAGTGTATAAACGGCACCTTTGTTTACTCGTGGGCCCATTCTTATAGTGCAGGGCTCGCTATGGGGAATGACCCTAATCAACCGATAGGATGGGATGTGGGGATCGTCGGGTAGGCCGACACGTTTTGTCTGGATGATTCCGAGGACAACCTACGAGAAGAACACCTAAAACTCATTGGTGTTCTGCTGTTGTCTTTGAGTCGTGGAGAAGCCATCCCATTGTACATGGCCAAGCGGGCTGTTGAAGTCGTCAAATTGACATCAACTAAACCAAACATTAGCCACGTCTTGTCATTTGTTTGGCCGGCAAACACGACACGATCCGGTGGCATCTCATGGGTATATGACGAGCGACCATTTCTCTTGAGATCATTGGTATCATCGTACCCATTGTCCGCAAATTACTATGACGGTGACGATGATAAGTTGGCATTTGACCAGCTTGTTGAACATTTTGTGTCGTGCGGTTCGGGTTTTTATCACGCGTTTGCAGTGTTGTTCTCCTTGTATGCGGACTTCTTTGTGCTTGCAGAGAAGAACTCTGCTGATGATGACCACGAATCATTTCCAGAATTTCACGACATACATGCCGTGACTACATCGTGGAAGCTGCACATGGATTCTCCCTACGGGGAGACCAGCAAGTTGCTTTTCTCGGTAGTGTATGGATTGAAATATCTTAAATTAAGTACGTGTGATCATCCTTTGAGCATCGATGTCCCTTCAGACAATCTAGACACACTTCTGCATGAATTCGAACGATGGGGCTATACTGCTCCATGTGATAAGCGTGGTGCCGACGTTGGGCTCATTGAGAGCATCCGCTTAAATGATGCCATTGAGAACGTCGGCAGGCATGCCTTCCCCGGCATGATATGTGATACGCACGCCTGTCCATCATCGCGGTTCGCTTGTTGGCGACGTCATCCAGTGGCATGAACGCAATTTCCGATCCACTTCCATTGCCATCTGAGTCCATCATAATGACCGGCGGGTCTCCATTCTCACACTTACCACGTAACGGCCTATTCGAACCACTTACGTCAGTGGGAGCCATCATGGAGAAGCTGTGGGCCATGCGTGAGGGGTGCGACTTCGACTCCCAGTTCAACCCGTGGTGTCCGAAAAAACGACATGTTGAAGATGACATGGAGGTCGTGCAACCGCGGGCGCCACCATCCGACGCGGACCCGACGATTCATTTTGAACTAATCATCGGGGCCCAATTAATGGGGCCCTCGGACATATTCGTGGTGAGATTTACGGTTCTTATTGCATTGGTCCTAGGCGTAGAAGGTTTTGTCTCCATGCCCGTGGAAGCATCTAACTTTAATGCCTTACCGAAAACTATGGATTTGGAATGAGAGGCATGAGCATGCTTTGGAGGGGGTAACAGGCATCGGCTAAGAAGACCAATGCCCGGTACACGCGTTCTTCTAGAAAACGGGACCCTGAGATGACCAGCCCTGCGGTGAGTTTAATACCTCTGGTGCACTGCTCTGGTACACTGCTCCGGTGCTCTGCTCCGGTGCACTGCGCCGATGCATTGCACTGGTGCACTGCTCTGGTGCACTGCTCCGGTGCACTGCTCTGATGCATTGCACTAGTGCACTGCTCTGGTGCACTGCTCTGGTGCACGGCTCTGGTGCACTGCTCTGGTGCACGGCTCTGGTGCACTGCTCTGGTGCTCTGCTCTGGTACACTGCGCAGGTGCTCTGCTCCGGTGCACTGCTCTGATGCACTGCAATGGTGCACTGCAATGGTGCACTGCTCTGATGCACTGCAATGGTGCACTGCAATGGTGCTCTACTCTGGTGCACTGCTTTGGTGCTCTGCTCTGGTGCACTGCTCTGGTGCACTGCGCTGGTGCACTGCTCTGGTGCACTGCTCTGGTACACTGCTCAAGTGCTCTGCTCCGGTGCACTGCTCTGATGCATTGCAATGGTGCACTGCTCTGGTGCACTGCGCTGGTGCTCTGCTCTAATGCTTTGCTCTGGTACATCGTTCAGGTAGGGGTGACAGGCATTAAGGGGTTTTGGAGGGGGTTTCAGCCACGGGCTGGCGAGGGTGGGCCTCCCTATGGGAAATGTTTGGATGTCAAGGCTACACCGACGTCTTCCCTTCCACATTGGCAGCTCCCCATGATGGTACGATTCATTCCACATACCATGTACATACCATGTAGTGCGGCTTGTAGGGTTGTGGATTACGGGGATTCCGGATGTAAACAGGATATGACAAGCAACGGAAAACTACCGTTGTTAAGCCTTCAGGAGAGCCCAGGCATGGTAATGGTGCGGTTGATGCCGGGCACATCCGCCGCTCAACTGAAGACATGCAGTGGCCCTCACTCTTCCGCACCAGCTAAAAACTTCTCCCATGTCATCCGGGTCCCGAGTGACACCCTCCATCTGGAAGACTACTGGGAGACCGTGGAGGACCACCACCGCGAGTTACGCAAGGTATGTTAATAAATTATACCTCTAGATTGTGCGCCCTCCTAGTTCCAGTTGGCACTCTCCACGTGGTGCCCTCCTGGTAGCGCCCTCTTGATGACGCCCTCCGTAGCGTGGCCATTACATACTGAACAAGGCTACAATTCAAGCAATTGCAATATCTTTATGGCAGGAAAGATTGACCAGTAAATTAACAGGTTGAGCAACAGCTCCTCCAAATAGTTACTTCAAGTTAGAACAGCCTCCAAATGGGCAATATTCAAGTCTTATACTTTCAAGGCGCGCAGTTCATATTCTCTAATCGATCTGTCCCATGTCGGCTGGCATATCATCATCTGCCACCTATACAAATCCTAATCAGAGAATCTGCATTTGGACAATCCTAATCAAGACAGTTGATTTCATTGTCCCTTGCTGATCTTTGCTTTCTTCCTACGAGGAGCCACGTCAAGCCCTTCTTCTTCATCACTGTCACTTCTTATGGAATACTTCAATTGAGTTATATACTCATGTGTCCAACATCTCGGATATTTCCTAGGTTGCCTCTTCGTCTCTTCAGACACCCCAGCCTTATTCTCACCCATTGAAGTCAATCCAGTATCTGACCCATAAGGTTTCTTCGGTGGTGCATGAACAGTCTCCACCACAGAGGCTGGGGCATCCTCAGATATGGCCTCAGACTTCTGCTCGGTAATAGGCTGATCATCGGGCTGAACAGGTGAGGTCGGGGAGGTGCCCTTTGGTACCCAGTGAAGTTCACCCTTCTCATCCATGATCAATTGCAGTCCCAGTCTCTTCAACCTTCGAGCTTCAGCTTGTTCTTCAGCATCGTCAGCTACCAAGTCATCGAACTCGCTGACGTCATCCTCGGTGTCATCATATTCAGGCGAAGTTGGCTCCCATTTCGGACTGGCAGTGTCCATGTCATATATGACACCCGCGTCATCTTTGTCATCCGAATCTGGTAGCTTCTCCTTACTGTTAGTGACACCTGCGTCATCATTGTCATCATAATCTGGTAACTTCTCCTTACTCCAGGACACAGCGCCTGTACCCGAATCTTCACTGTTCGTAGACGCTGAGTGTGTAGGCTTACGCCCCTTGTAGGGAATTCCATGATATTCGTCATCGTCAATCACAATCGTCGGATTCCAGTACGCGATCCCAACGCGGCTGATCGGTAATGAGAATGGCGCTACCGGCGCCTTCAACTGAGTGGCGTCTTCTAGAAACCAGCCGCCGCCCCTATTACGCTCCCAGCGGCGTAGCGCACCAGAAGGGTGTACGATAATATGCTGCCAGCTATAATCAAGTCCAGGCTTTCGCTCCCCATAGTACGAAGTCAATGGCTCGGGAGTCCCCTTCCGAGCCCATTGCCATCTCACTGCCCCAGTATGCATAAATACAATATGCCAATCGAATGGCTTGGCCGGGCTATTGTTCCCTGGCACAACTCCTCCCCTCTTAGCTTGTTAGTACAAAGAGATGATAACTCAGAGTCATTTGTACAGCAGCTAAGATCCAGACACAGATCAGCCATGCTTATGGATGCGTGATATGCTTTTCTGATCGAACAGGTGCTCGAAGAGTTGACGAAGCAATCCAGCGGGCAGAGGGTATACAGCAGTGGAAACTCCCGCTCCTTGTTGCCCTGGATGAGGTCCCAGTTGAGCAGTTTCCGGATGTGATCCCAGAGTCTGTTGGTGAAGACAAGGAGTATCCATCGTGCAGTACCGTAGATCCACTGGAGGAGGCGACTGCGTCCAGATGCAAGTAGGCTTGCGATAGCCAGTACCATACATACAGTAAGAGCAATACAACGGGGTAGGTAACCGGCGAACTACGGGTCGAAATCGCAGCGCAAAGGGAAACCTGCCCATCGGATTTTCCATAAACCAATGCTGGGGTTTGAGAAAGTCAAAAATTTGGAGCGTTCGGCGTACACAAGCATCAGCCTGTCGCAGTTGTCGCACCCCAGTGGTCTTAGCCTGACTGTATTCGGTGCACGGTGGACTAGCCCAGATGACGTCAAAGTAACCAGGTGCGTAACGCTTGAAGTCCCAGTCCTGAACCTTCTCAGCGTAGGTAGGTTGCCAGCGAGGATCATGATCGACGGTGACCACAGTGCTCTTCGGATAACATGACATGAAACTTCTCTCCACACTTCCTGTACCACTGAAAAGGACTAGTAGTCGCAACTCGCGTGTCGAGACCCCAGAGCCCAGAAGAGCTAGATGCGTCACAAAGGCGTCAGCGGAGCGACAGTATTGTTCCCAAGGTAGGCAGTTGTCCAGAGAAGTGAGTTTTCCTTCATCAGAGGTGTCCAGGAAAGTTAAAGCTCCGACGCGTTCCCGCCTTTGCTTCCGCTGCATTCTGACCTCCTGTAAGGCTTTTTCCCGGGCTTGTCCTTCTCGTGATAGTCTCAGTTGTTCGAACTCCGTGAGCTGTTCGAGTTCACCCCCGTAGTTCAACGACTCACGGGTCTTCCAGGAGTCATGAGCATTAGAGTACCCAGTCCAGCGAACCAGAAATTCTTCTACTTCCTTGCCTCCTTTCATAGGTTTCACTCTTCGAGCCAGAATCTTAGACACATGGGTCTGGGATTGTCCATCCACGAGAACCTTAGCAGGAGTAGGTATTTGCCGACGCAGCGCAAAAGTTTCATCCGCGGTGCGGTATTCCTTGAGGCGATGCTGCGCAAAAACATCGTGGATACGCCATTTAGGGGGTAACTTGAGCCGGTAAGCCACCGGAGCACCTCTGTCAATTTCGGGTAGCTCTCGCTGCTGGTCACTGAAGAACCTCTCGGTGATGGGTAAGGGCCCGTGCCAGCGAGGTCCCAGCTTCCTGAAGGATTCGCGGTTCATGATATTTTCCGTGAGATGCTTGGCATCTACCCAGACCAAGTCTCCCAACTGAAAGGATTTGGCGGTGTGACGCTGGTCAAACTGATGTCGCTGGCGTTGCTGTGCCAGTTCTAGCTTAGTGCGGGCGTCCTCTAGTTGAGCCGCGAATTTACTAGCCATCGCATGTGCCGTTCCTTCTCCACCCTTACGCTTGGAGTGTTGTCCAGCAGCCGCTTGCAGGAACAAGTCCAGTTGCGACATAGGCGAGTGCCCCAAGACCAACTCAAACGGGGTAAAGCCGGTTACATCGCTCCGCGTATCGTTTATGGCGAACTCTACGTTGGCACACCACAAATCCCAGTCCTCTGGATTGCTGCCTACGAAGGACCTTAGCATGTCTTCTACCACGCGGTTGGTATGTTCAGCTTGTCCGTCCGAACGAGGGTTGTAAGGCGTGGTGGAGGCCACTTTAGTTCCCATAAGTCTCATCAATTCCTTCCACATAGCATCCTGAAAACGAGGGTCGCGGTCAGAGACAATCTTCATAGGGGTGCCATGTAGTTTCCAGATGTGGTCGAAGTAGATTCGAGCGATAACCTCAGAGGAGCTGTCCTGGAAGTTCAACGGGATGATGTGAACCATTTTGCTGAGCTTACATGTGAAAGTAGCAAAGGCATCGTGATTCCGCGCCGTGACTGGCAGTCCAGTAACAAAGTCCACACTGACCACTTGCCATAGTCGCGTAGGAATAGTGTGTGGGTTCAGCAATCCATCCGGGTAGGAATTTCTCGGTCGCACCGCTTGACAGATAGTGCAAGATGAAACCCAGCGTCCCACATCTTCTGCTGCCCCTTTCCACCAGAAGCGTCGCAGTACTCGTTCCAGAGTTTTGTCCCTGCCCGCGTGTCCAGCTGAAACAGATGCATGCGCCTCTTGCAGTACTACCTCACGGAGTGGTGAATCTTCTCCCAGTACCAACTGATAGCGCCCAGCGCTCACCCTCCACAACACATCTCCCACTACGCAGAAGTCACGAGTGCGTTGATGCGGAGCTTCTTGGATTTCCTTCCTTAAAGTCTGGAGGGGACCAGGTCGCCCATATTCCGCTTGCAGCGCTTTGAGGAACTGGCCTCCTGATATCTGCTGATGCAGGTCTCGAACGCTGGCCGCTTCTCCAGTACGCACGATAGGAGGGGGGGAACTCGTTTTCCTTTCCCGCTTGACACGCTGTCGAGCTGGCGGGGCGTACACCACTAGCAGGGGCCAAGGCAGATCCAGAAGGGCTCCATCCGGGGCGGCGAACATCTGCACAGGTTCTCCTTGAGCGTCATGGGTAGGAATAATGTACTCCACTCTCATTCCCGCAGATCTGAACAACTGCCGCCACTGTGGCATGCGAGATTGAAAGTCAGGAAGGACGAAGAGAGCTGAAGTATTCTCAGGGTCCAGACGCCATTCTTCCACATATTTCCTCAGTACGGCCTCGATGGTCAAATGGTTGGAGGAGAAGGGAGGATTACACCAGACGTTCAACCCTCGCCAGTTTTCCTTCAAGCAGTCCGTCCAGTAGCGGTTGACCTGACGATTCTTTCCTCCCAAGTCGCAACAGGCGTCCACCTCGAAGGGTCCATATTCTTGACTCAAGAAGTCGAACATGTCCGCTCGGAACTTCCAGTCCTGTCGATCGCTGGGCTCCAGGAGTCTGGTTGAAGCCTCGCTGCACTTCGGTGTTGCTGAGAAATCAACAGGGGTCTTCCTGGGAGAAGGGGGTGAGGATGCTGTCAGTTTGCCAGAGCGCGTCTGAACTGCCAGGGTGGCTTTCTCGTACCCAGTTTCGGCCAGCTGCAGGGTATGTAAGGCGTCCATCCAGAGTTGAGGGGAGTCCATCCAGGTGAGAGTCCCACTGTACGCGAGGACTGGTTCAGGCTCTTTGGTCTTGGCGCTGTTGGACTTGCGCTCCTTCAACTTGTTGGGATCTACCACTCCCAGGGGCGCGCGTCCTTGGCGGGACTCTTTACCAGCTGCAGGTCGAAACTTGCTGGCAGTGTCTGCGGCCGAGGGAGGTCGCTGCGGTTTCCCAGTAACCGGATGCACAAAGCCAGCTTCTACCAGTCCTTCTCTCGCGGAAATTTCCTTGTAGTCGGGTCGCCTGGACAGAGCGTCTGGAACCCAGAGTAGCGCCCCAGGGATGTATTCCATCTCGGGTACCCCTACCTCCACTAGATCCATGTACCATCGGGCTTGGCGTCGGCTGAGAGGTTGTCCGGGTGCCATTAACCAGACTAGGGGCTTGTGGTCACCCTGCAATTGGAACTCAGTCCAGATGAGGTAGTGTCGCCAAGTTTGCGTAGTGCAGTGATGGAGAGCGCAGAGTTCTCTTTCGCCAGCATGGTAGTTCTGCTCGGCTCCATTAAACTGTCTGCTCTCAAAGGCGATAGGTTGCAATCCATTTCCTACGTCTTGCATCAGTACTCCCCCTAGTGCCACTCCACTGGCGTCAGTTTGTACCACGAAAGGATGCCGTCCTTCGGCCGCCGCTTTCATATCGGGTAGCGCCAGAGTGGGGGAAGAACATAGCGCCTTCTTAATCTCCTCGAAGGCCCAACGCTGCATGGGTCCCCATAGCCAAGCGACATCCCCTTTGGTGAGCTGAGTCAAGGGTTGTGCTACTTCAGAGAAGCCCAGCATGTACCGCCGGTAGTACCCAGCCAACCCCAAAAATTGGCGCACATGCGTGGCGTTTTCCAGAGCGGGCCAGTCCCTGATGGCGGCCAGCTTGTCATGTTGAGGTTGACTTCCTTCCCGTGAGATCACGTGCCCCAGAAAGCGTATCTGGGTCTGCAATAGTTGACACTTAGACTCTTTGAGGTAGATACCCTGGTTCTCACAGACTTCGAGAAATTGCTGGAGATGGGAAAGATGCTCCTCCAAGGTGTTGCTGAAGAGGATACAATCGTCCAGGAATATTCTTACAAAAGGAAGATGTCCCAGAGCGCGCTGCATGCGTCTCTGATAGCAGGAAGGACTGTTGGTCAACCCCATGGGCATCACCAACCACTCATACGAGCCATAGGGAGAAGTGAACGCCGTCTTTTCCACATCCTCAGACGCCATAGCCATCTGCCAGAATCCATCGACCGCATCGAAGGAGGAGAAGTACTTGGCCCCATGCATGGAGTCGAACAACTGCTGAATGTCGGGAAGTGGATATTTGTCCTTGACAGTCAGGCTGTTGATGGCTCGGAAGTCGCAGACCATTCTGAGTACTTCAGGTTTCCCAGGCTTGGGAACCATCAGCACTGGTGCAGCGAACGGACTTGAGGAAGGTCTGATGTAGCCCTTGCTCAGGAGTTCATCCAGGCGTTCTCGCAATTGAGTCAGCTCCACCATGGACATCTTGTAGGGCCTCTTAGCGGGCGCGATGCCATTCCATCCCTCTTGCAGTCTCACGTGGGCCACTTCATCTTTTCGCAGGGCGTCAATGGCTACTGCCCCGCAGTCCTTGTGGTAGGACCAAATCGACGATTTGGTCCTACCACGAGGACCATTGTTCCGATAATTTAATTGGCCATCTCCCGTGATTTGTGGTGTCTAACCAATGAAAGGTAGTATATATAGGTCCTATATTAATTTATTTGAACGCTGGTTTGGCCTATATCCATCCCATATATCCATGACGAACGCATTTTAAACCTCTACACTCAAATTTTTCAAAACGGATTTTTTGGAACATTCAAAATGTGGCAAATTAGTGACTCATCTTCAATATTTTTTTACCAATCATATATCAACACTACACCTGCGCGGATACCATCAAATTGAACCTATACATATGTCCCAATCATATTTGGGCGGTAGGCCCGGTTGGAATGCATATATTGGCTCGTTGGCTCGTTGGCTTCCCCTCTAATATATTGGCTCGTTGGTTTCCCCCCTAAAACAGTGGTCACGCGAGCTGACCAGCCAGCCATCATAATTGCTTGCTAGAGGGCATATATCGCAAGGTTGGTGTGTGCGGCACATTAAATCTTCAAGTATATATGTATTGCGAATTTCTGAAAGTCTAACATCATCCAAATATCTTATTTTTCGACTGGCGTGTACATTTTAGAATGGATGAATGCCAATTTCTATAGTCCGAAATTCACTAAATTCGGAATTTGCATTTTGCTGAACATGCGCCATGCTGAAATAGAGCGGAAATGATGATGAGGGTGCGAAGTAACCGATTCAGTTATCTTATTTGGTCATAAACTCAAGATGTATAACCATGAGCATCACCGTTAGCCCCCCATGTGACTCCTAATACTCAAAATAACGGTGGTCCTTGTGGTAGGACCACCATTTTCTTCAAGCTTTTGGTGAAATTACACCCCTAAAGCGTGTCGTTTAACCACGCACCTAAAGTCTCATGGGGGTCGCCGCTATAAGAAATAAAATTTATTTAACTCATAAATATCATGTGCAAATGTTGCCTGTGCCTCAAATAGTCGATTTAGTGATCGAAACCGCAATTGCCCATTGGTCCTTGTGGTAGGACCATGAATTTGGGTAGTAGCCATCAAAGTTGGGCAGCGCTTCGCGAATTACTCGAGGTGAAAAGGACTCGATCAGCTTCTGAAACTTCTTTCTCCACTCGGGGGAGATTGAAGGGTCCTCCAAATTCTCGCTGGTGGCCACCGCTGATAACATCGAAGTCCCTACCAGAGGTGTCGCATAGGCCACTAAGATGTCGTGGGGTGTCGCGGCACTGTCCATTCCCGCATATCTGCGCCGATAGGCTTTGATCTCCTTGGTCGCTTGAGCCGCTGATAACATTACCATCGGTTCCAGAGCCATCGCGGTTCTCTCGCCTTTGCGTGTAGGCTACGCCCTGGCGAACATCCCCGTATCCGCACGGATTTGCCATGCTGGCGAAACTTGACTGATCCCCACCCATCATAGTCCAGCGTGACCGGCGAGAGGTGTCTCAACCACCTTCCTCCGAGTACAATGTCCACCTTGATGCCCAAAGGAAGTACTCGCATCTTGATGACCTCGGAGTAAGTCCCCTCGGAAGTCTCGGCGGTCAGCTTGCCGTAAGCGACTTGCGCAGAGGTCTGCACTGACCCATCCGCGAGGGTAACGTTCAGCGGCATCCCATTAGCGCGAACTGTGAGGTTCAATCTCTTGACGCACTCACTGGAGATGAATTCATCCGAGGCACCCGAATCCACCAGCACGCGCACTCGCTGTCCCTTCAGCAAGGCCCAGAACACCAATAGCAGCGTTCCCTCTTTGTCCCGAATCGCAGTCAGCTGACTGTCCTGGTTCCACATTACTTGACCATCGCGTCGCAGATGTGCACAGATGGCTGCTCGCACTGGGTGATGCAAAGGTACGCGCTGCTTAGACCGGATAGGTCTTGTGCGCGGTGGTGCAGGCTGCGAACGAGGATCCGGACCAAAGTACCATCCACCTTCCAGGTCGCGATCTGCTTGTAGCTGCCGCTCCTTAGCGCGTCGCTCTTGTCCCTGAGCGCGTCGTCTGGCGCGGCTCTGCGTGCGGCTTTCCAGAGGGTAAGAGCGAAGAGGTTGGATGGACATCTTCTCCTCCTCTTCCTCCCCAGCGCTGTCTTCTGGTTCGGACTTTTGAGTGAACGAGGGGGGTTCTTCTTCCCGCGGTGCCGCCTGGGCGTTGGTGACGTTCGCTGGTGCTGCCACTGCTTCATTACCTTCCAGGATCGGCCGCAGACGATGGCGTTGCTGTTTCTGAATGGTCAGTAGCAGTTCCAGGTGGGTTTCCTCCTGGATGGTTTTCAGGGGAGTCGGCTCCACTCCTTCTGTCACCGTTGTCAGCACACTTGGGTTGTTCTCCGATCTGGCGGCGGCCAGCTGTCGCTCCATCAACTGCTGCGTGAAGTTGAGCGACCGCTGGGAGTCCTCGAGGTCAGAAATGTCCCCAGAAGTTGCGGGCTGAGAACTGGATGGAGATAAGGTCAAATCCAGAGTTGTCGCAGGATTCGCATCTGATGGTTCCGCTGAGTCCAGGGAGAGTGAATCACCACTTGCTGTTGAGGGTAGAGCCAGGTGAGCAGCCTCCTCCGCCGCTTCCCTTTCTCGCTGGTTCCATTGGTGCACCCTGTATAGACTGCACCATGCGTCTGGAATTCCTACATCTCCACCAGAACCTGGGATAGTACCGCACTCGGTCTCCAGAGATAGCTGAACTGCTCCTTCGGTTATCGTTAGGTCAGGGGTGACCTTCCCATGCCATCTGTACCAGCGGCGGCGATATCTGCGCCACCCTTCTGGTACCCATGCATTTCTCCATTTCTCATTCTCCTTTACCAGCGCTGCCGCGGCCATGTGCTCCGGGTGCGTCATCTCTCTCCAAGCACGCGTGCGATCCGCCAGTGACTCTGCTCGAAGTCCTGGTGGTTCATCTCCCAGCCTCGTAACCTCTGCCTCATGCTGCAGTCGGTCTCGTACCGTCTTCGGAGTTCTGCTGCGAGGTTTTCCAGTGCGCTTGCGCGCTGCACTCGTAGTGCTCTCTGCGCTTAAGGACGCCCTCTCTGCCAAGGCTGGACACGCTGCTGGTCGAGACGTCGAAGGAAACACCTCAGGTCGAAGTTTAAAAGGTGGGGGTTCTGAAGCTGGGCCAGTTTTTGAAGTTCCACCCCCTTCCTCCCCACTGTCGTCCAGAGGGTGTGAAACCGCGGGTAGCGTTACATCCTGAATCCGCTGCCTCAAGGCTCGCATACGCTCCACCGGAGCTTTTCTCGGTACCCGCGGTCGAGGAGTGTTCCGCCAGGGGGTGTTGAGTGGGTTGAAGGTCCACTGGGTCTCCTCTTCCTGACCCTCATCCTCATCCAGTGCTGCCAGTACTGATGCCTCAGGGTTAGGGTTAGGGTTAGGGTTAGGGTTAGGGTTAGGGTCTGTGGGGTCAACGCGGGGCGTTTCGCCACGCTCGCGTTGTGGAGCCCGACGGCGATCACCAGTTCCAAGGGAGCGATCTACACTGAACATAACGGGAGGCTTGGAGCGCTCAGGCGACGAAGTGGGTGACCTTCGTGGCGACCGCTGATGGCGCCGGGACACCAAGTGATGTTCTCGCCGGCCCTGCTCAGTGGAAAGGTTCGCTGTGTAAACAGCGGTACTGGTCAACGAGGGTTCATCCCGTAGGGTTCTGGTTCTGTCGAGATGGCGTTGTCGCCTCTGATCGGCAGACCAGGTGAATCCGTACCCTCGAGCGGCCAGAGGGTTGGGGGGTGGCGGAGGCTCTTTCTGGATATTCCCCCGGTTGTGGGCGAAGGCTGTACTCCTTGCCCAGGGGCGGTTACCCATACCGCCCTGTCGCCGGCGTCCCGCCGGCAGGAAGACACTCAGTCCTCCTCTTCCGCAGATTGCTGACCCGAGGAGGACGCTGCGGCCGATTCCTCGTTCTGAAAATACTCCAGCGCTTCCGCTTCCTCTTCCAAATCCTCCCATTCTGTTTCCAGCGCTGCGATATGAGATTCATTTGCAGCGCGGCGGCGTGCCAAACGAGCTGGGGCGTCAGCAATCCAGGCTCGTTTCTTGGCCTCGTCGGGACAGTTAGCCCATAAATGGGAGTCAGAGTTGCAGACGTAACATCGGCGTGGCGGCCTGGTCAATCCCGCCGGGCTGGGCGGCACGGCGTGCTGCACCCTGAGGTCGGCGGGGTCGGGGTCAGTAGCATCTTCCTCCCCAGCGTCCTGCACGGCGTTAAGTCTGGAGGACGAGCGACCATTCCTCCAGGCAGGACTTCGGTTCGCAGGTGCAGAGACGGGAGAGGTTCGTGCTGCGGTCAGAGCTTCACTGCGCTCCAATTTGGTGGCCACAGTGATGATATGCTGCAGCGCGGTGGATCCGGGATGATTGCTTTCCCAATCCGCTGGACTTTGCAGATCCAACCGATCCTCAATAAGGCGATCCATGACAGCTTGCTTCAGTCGCAGTCCAGACCAGAACTGATATAATAGCTGCTGTTGGCTGATGGCGTGGCAGTTGGGCATGGCGTCTGCCAATAACTGGACTACCTCGTGCCAGGATACCAGACGAGTAGCGAACAAACGCGCAGTCTCTTCTCGTCGCTGCGCCATGCGCATCACTGTCCCCGCTAGTCCTACCAGCGCGATGTCATCCAGTACGCTCCTGGCTACGTCGGCCAGGAAAGGCGCCAAAGTGGCGTAACGCCGGTTCCAGGCCTCCGAGTTCATCATTCCACCTTGCTTGAGAAAAGTTAGGGATCGCGGCTGTAGTTTGCGTTGAGCCACTTCCTTCAAGATCTCCGGCATGGTGATCATGGTTAGGTCTAGGCGATAAGCACTCATGCGACCCAGGGCGAAGGTGACTACGCCCATTGACAGAAAATTGACCAGCGCTTCAGAAAAAGGTGGAAGCGCGGCAATATCTGCGTCAGTGGTGATTAGGTCAGCGGAGGAGGGGTACATAGGAATGTCTCTGATCAGCTTGAGCACATCAGCCACTGTCTTGGATTCTCGGTAGACATCACTTGGGGAAGCCGCTCCCATAAGATCGTGGTGCCCTGGGAATTGAGAAAGGCGCTGGTCTACTGGCAGGAGTCCCGGGGCCGCTGGCAAGGAATTTCCAGGCGATCTGTACTCTGCTGCGCTGGGAACACCAGAGGGAAACCGATTGACGCCCAGTCTAGCCGGGACTGTGGCGGGAGTTGGTTGGTTGCCAGCCGCCATTCCTCTAAACAAGTACGCCTCGGAAGATGAAAATGCTGCCCAAATTTGGAGTCCCAGGGGGTCAAATTCTGTCAGCTCGGACTCTAAGGCATTTTCCGCGATGGTTACCCATGAGTACAAGGGCAGGCGTCTCTGCTGAGTTCCAGTACGGCTTTCCGCGCAACGCCGCGCTTCATCCACTTGCGTTTTCTCCACTTCCAGAGTGAAAGCGTCACTGTCCTCAATCTCAGTCAGGCGCACAGGAGTATGCACTGACCCATGCTGCGCCAGGTCTTGGATGTCCACTCCGATGTGCCGCATAGTCATCCAAATCCGATTGGTATCGGTTATGAAGTGACTGGCGCTTCCAGGCATGGTTGGCAGTCGGTAAGAGTATTGTGCCTCAGCGCCGTGGCTGACAGTAACTGCGGAGGAAGAGGACAGGTGATTTCTCAACCAGAAGGAGGCTCCTTCTAAAGTCCATAACAACACGTCTAGACGCCGGTGTCGTGGTTCACCATTGTCTGAAGGCGGGGGCGAGTTTCCTGGTGACGGTTGATCAGGCTCAGCGGAGTCAGAGGGCGATGAGCCGGTAGCCGGTGGATCTGGCTGAAATGGTGCCGGCGCCGGATGAGCCGGTGCCGGAGCCGGTTGAGCCGGTGCTGGAGCCGGTTGAGCCGGTGCGGGAACCGGTTGAGCCGGTGCTGGTACCAGCCAGGGACCTGATCCAGCTGCTGGCGCCGGTGCACCTGGTAAACCGCTCGCCCATCCTAAGGTGTGCTGGTAGGGCGTCATAGGTGGAGCGCCCACTGCTGGTAGAACCGAAGTCAGATGCGGATAGTGTTGGAGCACTTGCTGATGCAGATTTTGCATGTACTCTGATACCTCTAACATCATCTGATTCTGCATTAGGGATTGATGCTGATGGTTCAGTGCGGGGACAGAGGCATCTGAGGGCGTTCTGGCTGAGGCGGGGTCAGAGAAGAGTGCTCTGCGCTGTTCTGCCAGGCGCTGCTGGTTATGTTCCCATCGCTGATGGCGCCTCTCCCGGCGAGAAAGCTGGTTCACTGAGTCTTGGTTCAGAGGTAAGTTTCTGACTGGAATTCTGCTGAGGACATCTGCTTGAGCAGGGGGTTCGATGACTGGAAGAGGAGGCGGCTGGTAGGCTGCGAGTCCAACGCCACGCCCGAGTGCGAGGTCGGCGTAACTGACTGAGCTGACTGTACTGACTGGCTGCTCCGTAGTTGTTGAGGTCAGCGAGGTAGTCAAAGGTCTGGACTCGCGTTTCAACAGGGACTCGGGCATATCCGTAGTTGTTGAGGTCAGCGAGGTAGTCAAAGGTCTGGACTCGCGGTTCAACAGGGACTCGGGCATATCCGTAGTTGTTGAGGTCAGCGAGGTAGTCAAAGGTCTGGACTCGCAGTTCAACAGGGACTCGAGCATATCCGTAACCGTAGCCGCCTCCGTAGTCGCCTGAGTCAGTGAGGGCGTCAGTGAAGTTGCCTCGCTGTCTATCTCGGACTCGAAAGTCACCGATAACCTTGCCATAGAGTCACCGATCACCTTAGGTTCTGTAACGGTATCGGTAATCGGTGAGGTCAGCGAATGCCCAGAACATGCTATGCTTATGTGGCGTGGGCCACCTGTCAAGCCGGAGCCACCTGTCCTCCCCGCTGCCCCCACCTCCCCGTTGCTTGTTGAGGAGGGAGTTGGATGCATTGAGTGTGCCATGAGTTCGCCAGCCATGCTTTGGTGCGTGTCCTCTGACCTCCCCGCTGCCCCCACACCCCCTTGGTTAGGGCGCGGAGTCCAGGCGAGATTCTCACCCGGCTGCTGGCGCTTTCGCCAGTTGGCCACATCAGAGCGGGAAGGAAATTGACGAAGTCCTGGTTTCTGCTCATTCGCCTCATTCTGCATGTCCTGCTCACATGCTGCAATTTTGACCTCGGTCATTTCGCGCACGGCGATCGGGTCGCGAGGTGGTCGGTCAGCCGGTAGAGGTTGTCCCACAGAGGCTGCTCCCGCGGACTCAGCCTGAAGCGCGTTCTCGCTGAATGGCGTGGGCAGCTGGCCGTGCGGGGAGGTCATCACCGTAGCTCCAGACCAAGTGTGTGGAGTCCTGTAGGGGTTCAAAGGACTTCGCGGTCTTGGAGCTGGAGGACTCATGTCGCGCGTCCGTGGTGGGCTCCTGCAGCGCGGCGGTGGCGGGGTCCGGTCTCGAGTCCGAGGCGGGCTTCGCTGGCGCGGAGCTGGAGGGCTCAGGTCGCGGCTTCCTGGCAATCGCAGGATGCCAAGGGAAGGAGAGGTCAAGTTGACATACCGCTGGGGAGTCGCCCTCATGTTTCGCCCTGCACCCGGGGTGTCAACAGTCAGCACCCTTGGTGACGCCGCTCTTGCATGACGCAGGGGCGGATTAGGGCGCGGTTTAGGTACCGTTACAGCCTCCTCCAGGGAAGGTGTCACACAAGCGGTTCCAGAGTCCAGAGCCAGAGGAGTCACGCTGTTAAACTCAGGAGCATCAGCTGACAGGGTCGACTTCTTCTTGGGTATCTGGAAGCTTGGCGCACCTGCTGCTGTCGCAGCCGGTGGCGGCTGACCCGGAGAGGGCGCCTTGTAGGTGCCCTTCGCCCCCTTGCCAGTGGTCCCAGTGGCTGCAGCACCTCTCGTGCTGCGCTGGCTGGCCTGTCGTCCCCTTGTACGCCTAGGAGTCGACGTAGGCGACGTTGGAGGTGAGCGTCCCGTGTTAGCGTTTTGCATCATGTCGAAATTAAGAGTGACAAAGTGCAAATCTGACCGTTGGGGAAGTCAAATCTGTCCAATTTGGCAAATCCCCCCAGAACACTCAGAAAAATATTTCCTTGTAGCAGTGGAAGTCGTGGTGAATAACGAAATATGCTTTCCAGAGTGAAATGCAAGTTTTGGTGGCCAAATTTCAAAAATGGAGTGTCGATCGGCAGTTTGGCTAATTTCTTCTTGGCGGCCATCCCGGAGCAATCCAGACTAATTGGCCAGGACCCAGTATTGGAGACTATTTTTTTCCTTCAAGGAATATTAAAAAAATGGAAAACTATCCTGCTGGGCTCCCGTTTCCTTCTATGTAGTCTGCTGGGCTCAAATTTGTCTAATTTTTGCTCTGCCGTGCCGGTTGGCCATCCGAATTTAAAATGTAGCGATCTATGAGGACCCAGGTCTCGGGGCCAGGTTCCAAACGACAAAAAACTATCAAGAAACGTCTAGAATTTTTGTGCCTACGTTAAAACGGTCTCCGAGGTCCTCTTTTTCTCAATCTGCCACTGATCCACTTTTCACTCTCCGTTCGGGTCAATCTGGCTGTTAATCCCGGTAGATCTGAGTTGCTGGCGGCTTCTTTTCCCACTTTCTGACCACTTTGCAGCATAACAGTTTTGAAAAATCGCCTGTTTGCATGCAGGGTGAAAGTCAGGGGGCAAAAAGGGCGCAGAGCAATACCACTTCCAAGTGAAGACTTCTTGAGCACGTGACTGTATCCGAGCCGGAGCTCAAGGGTCAGTCAGAGGTAAATCTGCTTCAATCTTGGGGCACAGGTCCGTAGTCGGCAATTTTGCAGTGTACAAAATTGCAATGTTCTAGATAAACAGTTGAACAAGGCTACAATTCAAGCAATTGCAATATCTTTATGGCAGGAAAGATTGACCAGTAAATTAACAGGTTGAGCAACAGCTCCTCCAAATAGTTACTTCAAGTTAGAACAGCCTCCAAATGGGCAATATTCAAGTCTTATACTTTCAAGGCGCGCAGTTCATATTCTCTAATCGATCTGTCCCATGTCGGCTGGCATATCATCATCTGCCACCTATACAAATCCTAATCAGAGAATCTGCATTTGGACAATCCTAATCAAGACAGTTGATTTCATTGTCCCTTGCTGATCTTTGCTTTCTTCCTACGAGGAGCCACGTCAAGCCCTTCTTCTTCATCACTGTCACTTCTTATGGAATACTTCAATTGAGTTATATACTCATGTGTCCAACATCTCGGATATTTCCTAGGTTGCCTCTTCGTCTCTTCAGACACCCCAGCCTTATTCTCACCCATTGAAGTCAATCCAGTATCTGACCCATAAGGTTTCTTCGGTGGTGCATGAACAGTCTCCACCACAGAGGCTGGGGCATCCTCAGATATGGCCTCAGACTTCTGCTCGGTAATAGGCTGATCATCGGGCTGAACAGGTGAGGTCGGGGAGGTGCCCTTTGGTACCCAGTGAAGTTCACCCTTCTCATCCATGATCAATTGCAGTCCCAGTCTCTTCAACCTTCGAGCTTCAGCTTGTTCTTCAGCATCGTCAGCTACCAAGTCATCGAACTCGCTGACGTCATCCTCGGTGTCATCATATTCAGGCGAAGTTGGCTCCCATTTCGGACTGGCAGTGTCCATGTCATATATGACACCCGCGTCATCTTTGTCATCCGAATCTGGTAGCTTCTCCTTACTGTTAGTGACACCTGCGTCATCATTGTCATCAGAATCTGGTAACTTCTCCTTACTCCAGGACACAGCGCCTGTACCCGAATCTTCACTGTTCGTAGACGCTGAGTGTGTAGGCTTACGCCCCTTGTAGGGAATTCCATGATATTCGTCATCGTCAATCACAATCGTCGGATTCCAGTACGCGATCCCAACGCGGCTGATCGGTAATGAGAATGGCGCTACCGGCGCCTTCAACTGAGTGGCGTCTTCTAGAAACCAGCCGCCGCCCCTATTACGCTCCCAGCGGCGTAGCGCACCAGAAGGGTGTACGATAATATGCTGCCAGCTATAATCAAGTCCAGGCTTTCGCTCCCCATAGTACGAAGTCAATGGCTCGGGAGTTCCCTTCCGAGCCCATTGCCATCTCACTGCCCCAGTATGCATAAATACAATATGCCAATCGAATGGCTTGGCCGGGCTATTGTTCCCTGGCACACATACCGTTATAGCCTTCTTGCTGAGCAATGGTGGTTGTACGGGTTTGTAATTGTAGCTTGGAAAGGACTCTACCGACCCTTTCCAAGCCACGGTGAAGGAAATCTTCGCCCGTGGAGGGTTAGATATGCAGCAATATCAAATGGAAGACGCCGCCCATTTGATTACCAAAGGCGGCGCTAAGGCGCAAGGCTGGCATTGTGACACGGATGAAATCGCCGACGTGTCCGTGTTGATGCCTCACACTGACGACTACGCCATCGACTTCGTGCCCAACTCCCACGTGCATGTCTATGACTATGTCACCGAAGTGGGGTACCGGACGGGGAAGGTGCCACCGCTTGCCGTCCGAGTGGTGGTGCCAAAGGACCATCTTCTTATGTGGTCCTCCCTCCTCATCCACCGGGCGGCGGAGCTTGAAGGTCTCTCACACAATGTTCCCCTGAGGAAGAGCACGTTCATGTATGTGCGGTTGAAGGGATCAAGTAACATGATGAAGGCCAACGTGAGCTTTCCGGCCGCTGGTCTCCCGGCACCACTTACGTGGAAGGGGTTTACGCCGGATCTAGCAGTGGTGAGTCCCCTAAACATTAAGTCCCAGGACAACCCACTCTTGTCATTCCAGTCGACCCCCTCAAAGCAGGCCCCCTCCGCATGCAAGCCCCCTCAAAGTAACCCCCTACCGCAGGACTTGAAGAAGAAGGGGATGTGCAGGCCGCATGTTCCGAAGCTCCAGCAAAGGTAGCAGCGCAGGCGGGTCAACACGTCGTTTATGCATTCACCTCCGATGGCGTACCAATTTATGCCGATCAAGCGGAGTTGCCGTTCCCTCTTTCCTATGCTATGAGCGTCCCAGCGCCAGGAGATGGGCAAGCCGCATCTCCGGAAGCACGGGCAGAGCCCTCGTCAAAGTCGCCTGAGCCACCGGATGGTGAGGCCTTGCATGAAGTAAATGTGAGTCCCCTATTGAGGTGCCAGGCCCTTTCCGCATTGTGATGGGGTGAGTTCCTTACCTCGCACCAGGGGGGGTCTGCTCGAAGGGGTCCGCTTGGAGGGCGGACCATGTAAAGGGGGCTCTGTTCGAAGGGGGCTCGCTTTGAGCGGGGCTTGCGCTAACGGGGACTATCTGCTGGAGGGGTTGACAGGCACCGGCCGCCGCAAAGGAGTCCTCACCCGCGTCAGATGTTGAGGTGAGTTCATAACCTCGCACCATGAGGGGGACTGAGCCAAGGGGTCCGCCCGGAGGGTGGGGGGGGGGCATCTGAAGGGGGCTCGCTTTGAGCGGGGCTTGCGCTAACGGAGACTATCTGCTGGAGGGGTTGACAGGCCCCGGCCGCCGCAAAGGAGTCCTCACCCGCGTCGGATGTTGAGGTGAGTTCATAACCTCGCACCGGAGGGGGCTCCAAGGGGTCCGCTCGGAGGGTGGGGGGGGGGCATCTGAAGGGGGCTCGCTTTGAGCGGGGCTTGCGCTAACGGAGACTATCTGCTGGAGGGGTTGACAGGCACCGGCCGCCGCAAAGGAGTCCTCACCCGCGTCAGATGTTGAGGTGATTTCATAACCTCGCACCAGGAGGGGGACTGAGCCAAGGGGTCCGCCCGGAGGGTGGGG